>JBAGKK010000394.1:919067-935728 GCA_037177015.1 Euceroptres primus | reverse complement strand
AATCTGAGAATTTGGGGAAATTTAATAATTCGTTATTTTTATAATTTGTTAATTGCATAATTTTGAAAATTTATAATTAAATAAATTTAGATTTCAGAAATTTAAAAATTTAGACATTTAGAAATCGGTGTTTTTATTTTCATCAATTTATGAAATCGGTATTAAAATTTATTTTTTCAGTATTTTTGTTAGTCCTTGGATTCATTCGGTTTATATATAACAATAAGAATCATTTTGAATGATATAAAAGCATAATTGTTAAATATATACATTTAAAGGACTGATATAACGAGGTATCAATTTTTAGTAATTTATAAAAACTCTTTGATTATTATCCTAATTATATTTTCATTCATTTTTCAAAAAAATCAGGTTATAAAAATGTGGATTTCAAAAACTTCGACTTCGTGCCACTAAAAATACGGAACAGGTAGCGCCAACTACCGTCATGTGGAGGCAGAAAATAACTCCACATTTGTAGGGTTATATTCAGTTTAAATACAAGTAAGCGGCCTACACCCGCTAAATCCCACTTGGAAGGGCTCAATAACTCCAGGTACTTCGATTAATAATATTTAACATTTATTGTCAAGTACTTCCATTAGGTGAAGATATATAAAAACAGCATTCAAGCTCGATAAGAAAATGCACGTGCGGTGATCAAGAAACGAGTGTGTAGATAGGCAAACATAGATCGAGAATGACAACTCTCTCAGCCAACAAGGAACAAGGCTCGTACTCAACGCACGCCCCCCACTCCGCTGAGTGGTAAGATTGAGTAGGCTATGCCTATACATTTGGAACAAGTAGCGCCAACTACCGTGATGTGGAGGTTGAAATTCCTTGCCGTATCTAGGCACTAATATCTTTGCCTGAACTACAGCACTGGTGGCGCCGACGCGTCAGAACGCCAATGGCCAGCAATGGCCGAACAAGAGGTGGGATCAGTGGGAGTGTGAACCCTTTCCATTTGCGTCATTTAGTAAGAATGGCATTTTAGAGGGGTATCTGTGTTTCTGGAACGCCAAATTTCTATTAAATTGAAATTATCGTTTACGTGTTACGTATAAAAAGTACCTGCGAGGGAAATACGCGATGGGTCGTTATAGAAGGTAAGTTTTTACAGCTATCTCCGTTTCACGCATCTGAGAAAATCAATGCACGAGTGACCATTCTCTCTTCGGCTATTCCATCGTTTAATGAGTTGAATGAATTCTTTGACGTGTAACAAGTACATACATACGGAAATGAATAGAACTAATAAGTTTGCTTTCTACCAAACCCACAATAGAACGATTGTATTTTGTTTAAGAACTAAAACCTACAGCCAGTGTTTTAAAATTGCATTAGTATTTATTCAACCTCAAGGTTAATCTATTTTGCTTGTTAATGTTCATAAATCTCTCGAAATCTCTGTTTTATGCAGTAATAATCGTTTTTCTAAAGATAATTTAAAACAACCTTAAATTCTTCAGTGTAGTCAGTTTATAATTTTTGGGTGTTATAAAGTTTGGGTGCATTATTCTCCAAAATGTCGTAGCGCAATATGTAAGCATATACGAAATTTTCCTTTAATTACTTAATTTTTTTTATACAAAAAGCTATTACAAACCAAAAAAAATTATATTTGAGATGACACCTTGTTTTTACACTTTGAAGGGTATCTTTTGTTGAGTTGATCATATTTTGTTTCTCACATTGATAATAACAAAGTCATACATAATTAAATATTTTTCAAATTTTTCTTCCTCGTTTTCATATGTCTCTTTCTTTTTTTAATCCAGTTAGCAAGCAAAGAATTGAACGGAAAAATATGACAAACGAATCAGAACAGAGTTTAAGGGTATGTGATACATAATGACGTCATGAATTACCGATCGATTTTTTATTTATTTTCAACGGGCTTATTAAGAGAGAAATGAAAATATAATGCTGAAATTTTGAAAAATAATAAAGAATATATTTAGGCATCGATGTCTGGTGCATTTCAGCTTTTATTTCGAAAAAAAAAATTTTCAAAAATAATCTTTTTTCAAAATAAAAGTTGGAACGCACCAGACATCGATTCCTTGATATCTTCCTAATTATTTCCTCAAATTTCAGCATTATATTTGCATTTCTCTCTTAATAAACCCGTTGAATATAAATAAAAAATCAGTCGGTAATTCGTGACATCATTATGTATCAAATACCCTTAAGGCAAAGTAACCAAATACGGATCAGCGATCCCAATGCGAATCATTATTGCTTTTGCCAAAAAAAAAAGGCAGGGTTTGCTACAGGTCAGAGAATTCTGGAAAATCATGAAATTTCAGGGAATTTAAAAATGGTCAGGGAACGTCAGGGAAAACCTTCAAAGAGTCGGGGAATCTTTTTTGATTCAACAAATTATAATTATATCAATAGTTATAATTATAATTTAATAATTACAATTATATAATTATAATATTACAAAATTATAATATCAGGGATCACAGTTAGTCCCCTATTCCCCCTTTTTCCCTATTATTCTCCAAATCTCCGTAAATCATTTTCGGTTGAGTCTCATTCCTTTTTCTCCTTTTTTCCCTTCGTTTATTCAAAGTTCCGCATAATTTTCCAAGAATTATGAGAAATAGAAACGTGTGACATTTAAAAATTCTTTTAATGTTTTCTTAAATTTCCCATAATTTCCCAATTTTCAAAATCTGCAAAAGTCTCCTAAAATCTCTTAAAATCCTCCAGACCGTTTAAAATTTATTTAAAATCCTTTAAAATTCTCCAAGATAATTGAGACTATTCTAGAATCTTCTGGGATCTCCTACTATAATCTTATAAAATAATATCCCAAAATTCTTGAATATTATACAACAAATACTGGATTCAGAATCTAAAATTTTCTGAATATTTTTGTAACCTTCTAGAAGAATCCACAGAATCTTTTAGAATCCTCCAAAATCTATAAAAGATTACCGTAATTCTCTCAAATTCTTTAGAATCTTAACAACTTATTTGAAATCTGTAAAAATTCTCCAAAATATTCTAGACTGTTGTAAAATCTACAATCATTTAGATTCTTCCATAATCTTTCAGAATTCTTTAATATTCTACAAAATATACTAGAATGTTCCAGAATTTTCTAAAATCGTTTAAAATCCTCTGAAATCTTCCATGATCTACATTCTAAAATCTTTCTAGAATCCTTAAGAATATTCTGAAATGTACCTGAAGTTTAGAACGAACTTTTTTTCTGAACTCAAATTTATGTTGTATGTTTAGTCTCGACCTTTTTTATATGAAGTAGTGAAACACCAGTCATGGAATTGAAAGTCAAAAGAAAAGAAGCGATAATACTTTTTGAAACGTTTCGTTTACTGTTTGGACCCTCGTCAGTCAAGATAACATTTGGACTGCTCCTATTTGAAACAACGTAACTCATTTTTGTGCATTATCCGACGGACGTAAGTCAGGCGCTGCAAGCGGGATAGGCGCCCGTCTGACAATGCGCAAAAATAAGTTACGTTGTTTCAAATAGGAGCAGTCAATTTATTAAATCTGTAAAAAACATACAAAGAAGGTAGAAAATTGTATAACAAAAATAAATGATAATCGATGATAATAGTTTGTATGTTTTTTACAGAGTTAATAAATGTTATCTTGACTGATGAGAGTCCAAACAGTGATCGAAACGTTTCAAAAAGTATTATCGCTTCTTTTCTTTTGACCTTCAATTCCATGACTGATGTTTCACTACTCAAATTTATCTTGAAATATCTTGAAAAACTACAAATAAAGAGAAATATAATTGCATTCGTTTTTATATTAATGAACAACATTTTAAAACAAATTTGAATTTAAAATGAAATCAAATAAAAATTTCGTTCATTTGAACGTTCAGAACTTCAAGTACATTATTCTGAACTGCATTAGAATTTCTAGAATTCTGCAGATTCCTTTAGAACCCTCTAAGGTTCACAAAAGACTAATAAATAATCTTGAAAAATTTTCTAGACTGTTTTCAGAATCTTCCTAAAATTCTGTAGACTTTTTGAGTCTTCAAAAAAAAAAAGTCTGGAAGAGACTAGAAGATTCTAGAACTTTATGGAAGATTTTTGAAGAATCAAAAAGTTTCTGTAAGATTCTAAAACTAAAAAACCTGGACGATAGAGAATTTTTTTGAATTTCAAAAGATTGAATGAATCTACGAGTTTATGAAAAATTAAAAATATTCTAGAAGAGTTTAAAAGTTTGTTGAAATGTCCAGAAATCATGAAGGATTTTAGAAAATTCTAGAGCATTCCAAAGATTCTGCAAGTTTAGAAATTTGAGGAGTGTTTTATTAGATTCTAGATAGAAATCTTCGATTTTTGAGAATTTTTTAAGATTCTGGAGAATTGCAGCTTCCTTCGTATTTTTAAAAGAAAAAACTTCCTCCTTTTTTAAATCCCCCTTTTCGAAACAGATATCCCCTATTTTCCATAAAATTGAACTATTGAACCACTGTGGTCACTGTTTTATATAATTTATAAATATAACGGCAGATAACTGTCAGGGAAAATGAAAAATTGGTCAGGGAAAAGTCAGGGAATTTTGAAATTGGGATTTTATAACAACTCTGATACAATTATAAACTAAATTTTTGTGAAACGTTCAGTTTATTTGTTAAGCTAAAAGTTTCATAAAAATTTAGTTAACTTTCATAAATTTAGTTATTTGTGGCACAAATAATAGTAATTCGCATTTGAACCCTTGATCCGGATTTGGTTCTTTTGCCTTACGCCTTTCAAACAGTACTTTTCAACAATAAAACAAAAGTTTAATTAGAAATCAGAAACGTATTGGCGTTAACCCGCAACGTGAAAATCAAATACCGAAGCATTTATTTTTATTTCAGCCGCAGTAGAGACAGGGACAGGAGGCGTAGATCGCGTAGTCGTTCCAGAAGTCGATCACCACGAGACAGAAGAAGCTGGGGTGGAGGCGGAGTTCGTGATCGCGGAGGAAACAGTCGTGGAGGACGTAATCAGCCTGGTGCAAATTTGAAGAAGCCTCGATGGGATCTCAGTCGCCTTGAGCCTTTCAAAAAAGACTTTTATATTCCAAGTGACGTGGTTCAAAACAGAGATCCTCGCATGATTGAACAATATAGAAGTGATAAAGAAATTACGTTACGAGGGCGAAATATACCTAATCCTGTGTTCTCCTTCGAAGAAGCAGGATTCCCCGATTACGTTCTCAAAGAAATCAAGTACGCAAAACAATTTATCATTTAATTTAAAGATTTATATTGAGCGCAGATGAAAAATAATTTACTTTAATGATTTTTTTTCTAGGAGGCAAGGGTTTAAAGAACCAACTTCGATTCAAGCTCAAGGTTGGCCGATAGCTTTAAGTGGAAGGGATATGGTGGGAATCGCTTCGACGGGATCAGGAAAAACTCTATCCTATGTGCTTCCTGCCATCGTTCATATTAACAGCCAACCTAAAATCTCTCGCAGAGATGGACCTGTTGCTCTCATTTTAGCTCCAACACGCGAATTGGCTCAACAAATTCAACAAGTCGCCGAAGACTTTGGTCGTTCATCCAGTATTAGAAACACATGTTTGTACGGCGGCGCTCCGAAAAATGCCCAAATCCGAGATCTAGACGGAGGTGTAGAGATTGTAATCGCTACTCCAGGCAGGCTCTTGGATTTACTTGAGACGGGAAAAACAGATTTAAAACGATGCACCTATCTAGTTTTAGACGAGGCAGACAGAATGTTAGACATGGGATTTGAACCCCAAATTAGAAAGATTATAGAACAAATCCGACCGGATAGGCAGACTTTAATGTGGTCCGCCACATGGCCCAAGGAAGTAAAAAATTTGGCTGAGGACTTTCTTAAGGACTATGCTCAGATTAATGTTGGGTCTTTGCAGCTTGCAGCTAATCACAATATTCTACAGATTATTGACGTTTGCCAAGATTACGAAAAAGAGTCAAAGTATGCTTTCATAAAATTTACTATCAAAAAGCATACGTTTTATATTATAAGTATTAAAGAATAGAGATTTAATCATCAATTTCTTTCAGGTTAAGTACTCTTTTAAAAGAAATCATGGCGGAAAAGGAGAACAAAACTATAGTATTTATAGAAACAAAACGTAGGGTAGATGAAATTACTAGAAAAATGAAAAGAGAAGGTTGGCCAGCAGTTTGTATCCACGGTGACAAAACACAGCAAGAAAGAGATTGGGTTTTACAAGGTATTATAAACTATTGGTTTCATTTCCAAAAGTATTAAACACTAAATTGGAAAATTGTAATTATAATCTATCACGCAGTGGAGTGATAGGAAAATTCTATTAGATTAATTTTGAATAAATAGTGTTCTACATATGCAAACTCTTGAGAAGAACCTAAGAATCAACCGACCAAGTCTGGACCAACACCGTGAAATGTTTCTTTATGCAATCACAAAGGGCCCCAACAAAAAGAACCCACAGAAATAAAAAAGAGGAAAGAAAAATGAGAAGGCAACCAACCAAATCCCCTTCTCTTTTTTTATTTCTCTCGTCTTTTTTCCCCCCACCCACCAAATACCATAAAGAAACAAGCAGCATGCAACTATGGAAGTTAACATGCACAAATATATATTATCCGACATTTCGGCACTCACCCAGCACCCTTGTCTACGAAATAATACACCTCGAGGACTTTGAACCGAAGGAAGCACCAAGCTCTTCCGCCGATATCCAAGACTCAAACTCAGACTCATTTGAGTCTTGGATATCGGCGGAAAAGCTGGGTGCTTCCTTCGGTTCCAAGTCCTCGAGGTGTATTATTTCGTAGACAAGGGTGCTGGGTGAGTGCCGAAACGTCGGATAATATATATATATTTGTGCATGTATATTTGGTTGGTTGCCTTCTCATTTTTCTTTCCTCTTTTTTATTTCGGTAGCTTCTTTTTGTTGGGGCCCTTTGTGATTGCATAAAGAAACATTTCACGGTGTTGGTCCAAATTTGGTCGGTTGATTCTTGGGTTCTTCTCAAGAGTTTGCACATGTAGTTGATTGTTGGGCGTTAAATGGGATTTTTGAGTTTGATTTGGGTCTGATTTGAATTTCTTGAATTCCAAATAGTGTTCTAGTATAAAGTCCTTAATTTAAATTGAAGCGGTAATTTTTATCAGCAAATTTCTTTGACCTGCGTTTGAACCAAGTTACTAAATTCAATAAAATTAATAATTTTCTTGATTCAGATTTTAGGTCCGGTAAAGCGCCTATTCTCGTGGCTACAGACGTCGCTGCTCGTGGTCTAGGTGAGAGAACAATTTATTGATAAAAAAATAATTACAAATTAGCGTAAACCCAGTCATGTCGTGAATTTTTTTTAAATCGTATCCAGAAATGTAACTTTAAAGTTTTGAGTAATTTATCATCAGTTGCTAAGAGCATTGTTCCATAAAAGACTGGGATATAATTGTATATAAATCTTGATATATATTTTTAAAAAAAGACTAGTCTGATATAAATGCGTGTTTGCAAAGCATTTCAAAAATATTTTTAGTGTAGACATTTTTGTTAACTTGGTTGTTTTTACAAAACATGAATGGTTTTCCAGGTGTAAACTTTACTTTGATCGAGCGAGTTTAAACTTTTATTCTTTTGTTGAATTTATTTAATGACGAGAGCAAATGAATTAAGTTAACAAATAGATGTCTGCAACTGCAATACACTTTCGGTTTTTTATCATGGTGTCTAATGATTTTGATGTGTTATCTAATTATCTACTTACTAAACTGTTAAATTAACATGAATTTGTAAACATTATGATTATGAAGTAGTAGCAAGATCAAATTTTGTTAAACACCATGTGTTTTCTATAATATTTACAGGGTTGCTACTTGTCAGGGAATTCTGGACAGTCAGGGAATTTAAAAATCGTCAGAGAAAGTCAAGAAAAACCTTCAAAGAGTCAGGGAATTCTTTTTTATTCCACAAATTATAATTTTATCTCAATAGTTATAATTGTAATTTAACAATTATAATTTAACAATCATGATCATATAATTATAATATTACAATCATAATTATATAATTATAATATTATCAGGGATCACAGTCTCCTAGATCCCTATTTTCCCTATTATTCTCCAAATTTCCTAAAATCACATATACTAGAATCTTCTAAAGTTTTCTGAATACTTCCGTAACCTAGAATTTTCCACAGAATCTTCTACAATCCTCCAAAGTCTACAAAAGATTACCGTAATTCTCTAAAATTCTTTAGAATCTTCAAAACTTATCTGAAATTTGTAAAAATTCTCCAAAATATTGACTGTTTTAAAATCTACAATCATTTAGATTCTTCTGGATTCTTCCATAATTTTTTTAGAATCTTCTGGATTCTTCCATAGTTTTTTAGAATCTTCTGGCTTCTCCTATACATACATTATATATACATCCTATATATACATTATACAATCTTAAATAATTCTTAAAAATTCTTTAATATTCTACAAAATATACTAGAATGTTCCAGAATCTTCTAAAATCTTCTGAACTCTTCCATGATGAACTCTAGAATCCTCAAGAGGATTCTGAACACCATTAGAATTTCCAGAATTCTGCAGAATCCTTTAGAAGCCTCTCAAGTCTACAAAAAGATTTTAATAATCTTGAAGAACCTCCTCGACTGTTTTCAGAATGTTCCTAAAATTCTGTAGACTTTTTGAGTCTTTAAAAAAAAGTCTGGAAGGGACTAGAAGATTTTAGAAGTTTATGAAAGATTTTGAAAAAATCAGGAAGATTCTAAAATACCCTCAAAAATCTAGTTTATAAAGGTTTTTTTTTTTTGGATTTTACAAGATTTAATCAATCTACGATTTAAGGAATATTAAAAATATTCTAGAAGATTTTAAAAGTTTGTTAAAAAATCCAGAAATCATGAAGGATTTTAGAAAATTTTAGAGTTTAAGGAATTTTACAATTTAAGGAATATTAAAAATATTCTAGAAGATTTTAAAAGTTTGTTAAAAAATCCAGAAATCATGAAGGATTTTAGAAAATTTTAGAGTATTCCAAAGGTTCTGAAAGTTTATAAATTTGAGGAGTGTTTTATTAGATTCTGGACAGGAATCTAAAATTTTCTAGGATTTTTTAAGATTCTGGAAAATTGCAGGTTTCTTCGAATTTTTAAAAGAAAAAAACTCCCCTTTTTTTAAATCCTCTTTTTCATAAAAGAAATCACCTATTTTCCCTAAAATTAAATACTAAACTATTGTGATCTCTGTATTATATAATTATAAAGGCAGATAACGATCAGGAAAAATGAAAAATTGGTCAGGACAGGTCAGGAAATTTTGAAATTGGGATTTTGTAGCAACCCTTATTCAAGAGTGTTGATACATTAATTATTGTTTACTTTGGTGACTTCTGAATCCTGGCTTTTTTCTCCTAATAATTTGTTCAAGTACCTTTGTTTTGAAATAATAATTAAAAATTAGTTTAACATATAAAATGAAGCGCAATTCAATGATTTTGGAAAAAAGAGCATAAAACTTTAACCTTCAATAATTGTTATCAAAATTGATGATTTTGTAGGTTTTTAATTCCTTTTTTGTAGAGGAGCCTACTCTCTTAAAATCTCTATTGAGGATTTAGATGAACCTCTTAGAACTTGTAAATTTTATAAAGTAGGCCCTGGAAAATTAATATGTAGAGAATCAATGTGTAACATCAGAGAATTTAAGATCTGTCTCGTCTCACATCCAGCAGAAATTAGTAGAGACTCTGAAGAGACTTGAAACAATTCCAAAGGAAAGAATCTAAACTTGACAAAAGTCATCAAAGTAAATAATCACCTAATGAACTCGAAGTACAATAGATTGAACTGAAGAGAAAGAATGAAATTCAGAGAAAACAGTGTATTGTAGAGAAAGATATATTTTTAATCTAGAGTATGTAAAATAAAGAAAATGAAAATGAATCAATATGAAGCTAACTAAGTGGCTGCATGTTTGTTTGGATTACAGAGGCACATTGCGCGCAGGCCCACGCCGGGTAATGCAAAGCAAATGGGGTGCCCCGCCGCGTCTTTATTCGGTGGTGCACTGGTTTGCATTGTCTGCGCTGGCTGCTGCGCGTGCCTCTAATCGTCAATAATGTGACGGGCCAATCTGGGCCTAATCGGGCCCCACTTTATCTACCTACGTACCGGACGTTGGTCCCACACTACGCCATTCGCCACCTGGTCTGGCCAAGTCGGTGTTGCCAGAATAGTGTCCCTTCCACTGGCTAATCAGACCTGACTGCGGTTCAATGAGGCGGTGGCATGATAGCAGATGCCAGAGCCTCTTGCGAGCCCTTAGCAACAGAGCGGCGGAGGCTGTAGCTGGAGCGAGCGCAAACAGCCAGGCCCAGCCCGTACGTTGCTAGCGACACTCGCCCACTGCTTAATTTTAGTATGATAGTTAAAATCAAGTTAATCGATATATCACCTGTACTTTTATCCATGACTCCCTATTTTCTCTTGTTTCCTATCCTATTCCCTCGATCCTAGTACACTAACCCCTTAGCCGAAGAAACGGAAAGGTTCGGAAGCAAAATTCGGAAAAGGTTCTGAAAGCTTCTTTCCGAATCCCATTTGAATACATGTCTCATTCTGTCCGGATCGGAAAGCTTCTTTGCGAATGCCATTTGAATCCATGTCTCATTCTATCCGGATCGGAAAGAATGAGGTATGGATTCGGAAAGAAGCTTTCAAACCCTTTTCCAAACCTTTCTGTTTCTTCAGCTATGGCCATTACAAATCCATCTCATTCTACTAACTTTCAATACGAGTAAGCACTACTACATCTGGCTCTAGTTCCTTTTATTTACAGCTTACACGAATCTGTATATCAACGAGATTTTATATTTACGTGAAAAATGATATTTTTGTGTTCATTTCGAGTTGTTTGCATCTTTCCAGATTTCCATACGCAGGGATCACAGTCAGTCCCATATTCCCCTTCTTGCCTCCTAATTTTTTCAAAATCCACGAAAATAGAAGAGTTTTGAAGATTTGAAAAATGTGTAATATTCCAGAAAACATTCAAAGAGTTTTTGAATGTCGCAAGTTCCTATTTCTTATAATTCTTGGAAAATTAATCAGAACTTAGCATAAAGGGGGGGGGGAGAATCAAATTATCAAATTTCCTTATTTTTTTATTTTAAATTCTGATTAATTTCACGAGAATGATGAGAAAGAGAAACTTATGACATTCAAAAACTCTTTGAATGTTTTCTGGAATATTAGACATTTTTCAAATCTTTGAAACTTTTCCAAATTTTTAAAATATTTTCCAAAATCTATTTAAATTTTTCAAAATATTCTAGGTTTTTCCAGAATCTTTTAGAATAGTTCGAAATCTACAAAAGACGCTTAAAATTCTCCAAACCCTTTCAAAATCCTCGAGATTCTTCTACATTCTTTCATAATTTTCAAAAAATTTCCAAAATCTATTTAGTTGTTCTAGACTGGTTCTGAGTCTTCTAAAATCTTTGGAACTCTTCCTAAAATCTTTAGAATCCTACAAAATCTACAAGACTCCAAAAATCTCTCAGAATCCTCCAAACTTATCTTAAATCTGTTCAAACTGTTCAAAAAATTCTATAGTGTGCAGAGTTTTTCAGAATCCCCCAGGCTCTTTCAAAATCCTCCAGATTCGTCTAAAATCTTCCATAATTTTCAAAAACAATTTCAAATCTGTTAGAATTCTCTAGATTTCCAAACTCTTTAAAAATCTTCCACCTTCTTCTAAAATCTTCCATAATTTTTCAAAATATTCTAGGTGTTTCCAGAATCTTTTAGAATAGTTCTAAATCTACAAAAGACGCCTAAAAAAATTCTCCAAACTCTTTCAAAATGCTCGAGATTCTTTTACATTCTTTCATAATTTTCAAAAAATTTTCCAAAATCTATTTAGTTGTTCTAGACTGTTTCAGAATCTTTTAGAAATTTTCAGAATCTTTAACAATCATCCAAAATCTACAAAAGACACCCGAAATTTACTCAAATCCTCTAGAATCTTCAAACCTTGCGTGAAATCTGTAAAAATTCTCCCAAATATTCGAGACTGTTTTAAAATCTTCTATAATGTTCTGCATTCGTCCATAATCTTTTATAATCTTCTGATTTCTCATATTACAATAATCTTAAAGAATACATATCTCAAAATTCTGTAACATTCTACGAAATTTACCAGTCTTCCAGAATTTTCAAGAATATTCTGTACTCTAGAATTTCTACAGTATCATTTACAACCATCCAAAATCACATAATCAGAAATGATCTATCTTCTGGACTGATTTCAGAATCTTCCTAAAATTTTCTAGACTTTTTAAAAATCTTAATAAAAGAATTTGTAAGAGACTAAAAGATTTTAGAAATTTGTGGCAGAATTTAAAAAAGCCTTTAAGGATTCTAAAAGATTCTAAATTAGCGTAGAGTATTTTTGAAAATTATTATAATAGATTTTTGACTGGTTTTGAAGATGTTAGAAGGTTTTAGAAGATTTTAGAAGACTCTGAGAAAGTCGAAATACCTCTGTAAGAGTTTTAAAAAATCCTGGAAGATTTTAGAAGCTCCTAGAAAATTCTAGAGGCTTTTAGAAGGTTTTGGAAGAATCAGGAAGTCTCTGGAAAATTCAAAAAACATTCTTAAAAAATTCTAGAAGATTTTAGAGGATTTTAGAAGATTTAAAGAATCTGCAAGTCTGCAGAAAATTAAAAATGTTCTAGAATATTCTAAAAGATCGTCGTCGAAAAAGTCCAAAACATTTCTTGAAGGATTTTAGAAAATTCTAGAGAATTCCAAAGATTCTGAAAGTCTAGAAATTTGTGTAGGATTTTATTAGTTTCTAGACAGGAATCTAGGATTTTTTAGGATTCTGGTGAATTGCAAAAGACATTCGGGACTTTGATTTGTGAACATTTTAAAATTCGACATTATCATAATTCAGAAATCTAAATTTTTAGTTGTCAAATTTTTTGTTCGGAAATATTTGCTGTCGGAATTTATCTCTTTCGTTAACTTTAACGTACCGTTAAAAATATTTTTCAAGAAGACTATAGTCTCTGATTCTTTTAAAAGATTCAGATATTGGCATTTATTGGTTCCTTTGGTACTTTGTAAATGAAAAAATTTCTTCCTTTTTAAAAAAAAATCCCCTTTTTCGAAAAACAAATCCCCTATTGTCCTTAAAATTGAACTACTGCACCGCTGTGATCCCTGTATACGTTTCTATAAAGTGTTGTAAATGAAATATGAAGAAATTCTCCACTAAAAGGGAACTAGAGTCACAAGCGCAATAGTTTGTGTTTTTATCACAACTTTATACATGTAGATTAAAGCGCTCTCTAAGAAAATTTCTTAAACTTCATGTCTTGAAAGTAGAAATTTATTGTATCAGAGTTAATTGATGTATTTTTATTTATTTTTTTATTTTTTTTTGACACTGGATCAAATAATTTATATTCTGAGAACTTATTACTTTATGCAGTTTGTGTTCATATCTCAAGAGTCACAAATCCAGAAAGAAACTTTCTTTGAGAGGACAGGTACTCAAATAAAAGTTCAGATTGAGATTCACTTTCAAAACGTACTATTGTGTTACAAATTGGTACATTTTTCCGAATCTTTACAGTTCTGTAAAATTAATAGCAGTTGTTGGAAATATCTCTTTTATTAATATGTTATATTAATTTCAGACGTTGAAGACGTAAAGTTTGTTATCAACTTTGACTATCCATCTTGCTCTGAAGACTATGTTCATCGCATTGGCCGCACCGGTCGTCGTCAGAAAACTGGAACTGCGTACACATTCTTTACACCCAACAATTCGAACAAAGCCAATGATCTCATCCAAGTGTTGAAAGAAGCTAACCAAGTTATCAATCCAAAACTCCTAGAACTTGCCGATGGCAGAGGCGGCGGTTTCGGTAGACACAGAGGTAAATTACTTTATTTCTACTTTTCATCTGGACTGAAAGCTACTTTCTTTATTTGGAAGCATCCAATTATACATTAAACTTTGATACTGTTAGGAGGCAGAAATAGATGGCGAATGAAGGGCGGCGGCCGAGACGAAAGAGAACGCAGTTACTCAAGAAGTAGAAGTCGCAGCTATAGTAGGGAGCGAAATGGAAGAGGAAGTCGTCGAAGTTACAGCCGGAGTTATTCTCGCAGTCGCAGCCCTGTTAATCGCACAGGCAAGTCGTCAGACAGTCCTCGTGGTGAAGGCTCTTCAGTTGAAACTCCATCACCCATTCCCAGTCGGATTTTAGCTCCTCATCTCATGACGACTCCTGCTCCCATTACCGCTCATCCTCCACCACCTATACCTACTCCGAAACCCCAAAACATTCGCATAAACATCCAACCTCCTTTGCCACCATCTCTCCCTCCACCTCCACCACCTCCTCCACCTGCTGAAAAACCCCTAACTGTGCATAATCTAATGCAGCAACAGTCTTTCTGTCAACTTCCACCGAATCTTCGACAACCACCGCCCTTGCCTCGGTACTCACAACCACCACAGCCACCTCTCCCGCTACAGCCTCCTCTTCCCCAACATCCACCACCTCTTCCACAGCATCCACCACCTCCTCTTCCTCCACCTGGCTCACTGCCACCTATGTCCCATCCTATGAATATTTTGGGGTGTGTTCCTCGCTCAAACTTTACTGGGGTTACGGGAATCGGAGGAGGACTTCCTCCTCTGCCGAGAGTGAACTCGATGAACTTGGGTGGACCTTATCGTCATCTTGGGGGTGGGCCAACGCCTAATATGAACATGGCCTCTCCGCCCCCCATAGGCGGGGGTGGCTACCAGAACGCGCTGCCTTCCTCGCCGTACTACCAGCCGCCTCCGCCACCCATGCACCCCATCAATGGCATTCATCATTAGCAGCGCTACTCCTGCTCTGCCGTGTGGTCTCAAGGTTTGTTTAGATTTTCCGGGTTCTTCTCGTCAAGTCGGTTTGGACCAAATATGTAACGTAGTACATAAGTCATTTTTTTATACGAGTCTTCTTTTGTCCACATAACACGCAATATTGCATTCACATTCCCGGAATATTCCACTGAGTCATTGGGAATATTCCCAAGCAATATTTCAGGAATAACATAATGTCCGACCTTTGGAATATTACAATGAAATGTTGAGGAAATATTCGTTAGAAACGTTGTAAAAGTATTTGCCCTGAATCCTCAAATATCTCTGCGGAATATTGCCGGAATGTTATTTAGAATGTGTCTGAAATGTTTCACTGGAATATTCCCGAAACATTGCAATGAAAGTAAATTAAAATTTCTTTTAGTATTCCAAATCGTTCTGTTTGGAATATTTTGACGAGTACGCTTATTCGCTCGTATGAGATTGAATCATAAAAATCGATCGAGAGTGTGTGTGTGTGTGTGTGTGTGTGTGTGTGTGTGTGTGTGTGTGTGTGTGTGTGTGTGTGCGTGTGACGGTTACTGCAAATTATTATTAACCATTAATCATAAGCACTAAGTTAACGTATGTTATACAAATTCATAGAAATAGTTATTTGTGATTCAAGTGCATAAAGTAGGTGATTTCATGAGTATGATGCAAATCACCTTTACGCACGTGTATCACATACTATTTTTGACAACACCCATCCGAGAAAGTTGAATCAAATTCGCAGAAAACAATAGTGTTGTGTCAAGAGCCCTGTCACCACCTGTCACTCGGTAACTGAGAACTAGGTATGTGCAAGATAAGTATGTGTGCTAGTTGTACGGAAATTTCCGTAACAATAGGTTATTGTTACGGAAATTCGGCCGTATCATTAGCCTATTGACACGGAAAAATTTCTGTAACAATAGCCTAATGTTGAGGAAAAATTTCCGTAACAATAGCCTATTGTTAAGGAAAAGTTTCCGTAACAATAACCTATTGTTACGGTTATTTCCGTACAAATAGCACACATATACTTATATAATTTATAATCCAGACAATATATTTTTAATTTTTTAATTCAGGTGTCGCCACTGTGTAAAGTTTTGTTGTCTCTAATGTTCTCATGCGCAGTTGGCAACGATGCGTAAAGTAAGACACCGGTGTGTAAAGTGATCACTTCACACACCGGTGTGAAAAGTAATCGCTTCACACACCGGTCCTAAAGTGTTTTAAAATAAGTCACTTTACACATCATTTATATATATTTATATATACTTTTTGTAACGCATACACAAAAAGTCCGCGTTTTTGTCCATGGAAAGTATACGAGAAGTAGCGCTTTTTGGTTAGGTATACGAAAACAAGTTCTGCGCATGTGCAACTTTTTTCGTATACTTCTTTCACACGCTACGGACTTTTCGCACGCTTTTTTAACACTTTAGTTGCCTTTAGAAGTATAGAGCCCTACCAACGCGCCGCCTGAAGGGAAAAAATTTAGTCGTATTTGACGAGTGAAAATTACGGTCAGCCATTTTCTAGTTGTGCTGTTATATGTGTTCTCGTATATTTTCCATGGACACAAACACGGACTTTTGTACATTCGTTACAAAAAGTATAATGTGACACGACTGCAAAAAGGCGGACAACGACAAAGCCTGTGAAGTTGACAACACTCGCCTACAGCTCGTATCACAGGCACACTCGTCTTGGCTCGTGTGCCTGTGATAC
>JBAGKK010000394.1:881672-918967 GCA_037177015.1 Euceroptres primus | reverse complement strand
TAAGGACGTAAAATACCTGGTAAATTACTGTAAAAAACCATGTAATTTACCTCGGGTATTTTACTTGCACAACCCTGATCACAACGTACTATTACATTATAATATCGGCAGTTAGCTTATAAATTACATTTTTAACAATTTTTTGTACAGTGGCATATACAATTATACAAAGGTAGACTATTCCATTTAAACAAAAAAATTTCTAAAATTGTCCTATTCATTACTAAATTCATTCCGATTACAAAGGTTAAGCAGTATCTGCGATCCTAAAAACACAGGAAATTACTTCTTCAATTAAAAAAAATCCTCTGATGTATGTACATAAAATCCATTTCATCATTTGGAAGCTTCAGAAATTTTTGAAAGTATTTCTGTAAAAAAGTAACTATTTAATTTTATTCTAGAAATATTACCAGGATAATATATTATTTGGAGGAAACCCGAGAAGGGCTTACGTGAGGAAAATCATTGAATTAAATTGAACATTTTTTTAAAAATGTAATAAAATTTTACAGTGGTATTACCTAATGCTAATTTATACCTTTTTACTTCAAAATAGTCCTAGAGGCAGCAGAAATAGAATTTTTTCTCCTTGAGATCACCTGATGTCGAATTTTAAAAACTCATCTTATATTTTCGAATCACTCAAACTTGACTGTAAAAAATTACTATTCAGTTTAATTTTGAAAACTTTATAATACGGAGTAATTATAAATTTTTTAAAACATTATAATCTCCTGTAATTAAGAATAAAGAATAAATTATATAAAGAATAATATTTTGTTCATAATGCTGAATAACGACCTAAAAGGAACTATTCTGAAATAATAAATATCAAACGAAATTATGAACATTTTTTATTTTAAATAAGAAAAATATGACTCACCAGAACTCTTAATGTATGCGATTAATATTCCTATTCTGTCTATTTTATTTTTTTCTGTATATTCATGAAAAGCAACCTCTGAGAAACTTGGAAAATTGATAAAGTTATTATGACAGAAAACGAATAAGTGAGCTATTAGAACAATTTAAAGTTCTTATTTCTAAAAAAAAATGATAGCTCGTGGCTCACTTCAGTATTTTTTCATAGGTATCACAATTGCTATTGAAACTTTATTGAACTTTATATTTCATTGTTAAAAAGAAACAGTGTCTTTTCTAATGTACAGAAATCGATTATAGTAGTAAAGTTGCAGAAAATGGTAGAAATTATGGAATAGAAAAAGTAAGATTAATGTCGTTGAGGAACTTTTGAAGGTTGGACATATCTTGCGAGTCTCACTATCATTTTAACAAATCTTTTAAAGGTTTCGTACCTACCCCGTATATTAAGGAATAAATGTATTAAATAGTAACATCGTTTACATTATTTTTTCAGGTAAGCCACACTTTTTTCATTGTAGTTAAAGAATGTGCATTTTCTATTCCGGTATTTTTTATTTTGAAATATGTAATTATTTTTAAGTTATTATTTCTGCATTGTAAAATGTGTTCAAAATTAAAGCGAATAGTAATTTTTTACAGAAACACTTTCAAACTCGAGGAACTATTATTTTTCGAAAGAAAGATTGTTAAGTTTGGATGTGATTCGAAAATATAAGATGTTTATCTAATTTAGACCTCAAATGAGCTCAAGGAGAAGTTTAGTGAGAATTTAAGGAGAATAAGGATGTAATTCCTACTCTATAGAATTATTTTGAATGAAACACGTATAAAGAGTAATAATATTTCAAATCACAATGACTTTGAAATTTTATGTTTGACAAAATACTACCTACTGTAACTTAAAATAATATCCATTGTTCAATTTAATTTAATAATATAATTCTCTAATGTACAGCCTTTTGGAGTTTCCTTCAAGCAATATAGAATCCTGGTAATATCTCTAAAATAAAGTTAAATAGTTACTTTTTTACAGAAATGTTTTTAAAATTGCGAAATTTCTAAAGCTGCCAAAAGATCGAAATTGATTTTATGTACGTCAGACGATTTTCTTAAATTGAAGAAGTAATTTTCTGAGTTTTCAGGAATACATGTACTGCCAACCTTTGTCATCAGAAGCTATTTGTTGATGTACTCGACAAAAATGATCAATTTAATGATGAATCAGAAAATTTTCAAAATATTTTTGTTTAAACATAATAATCTACCTTTGTATAATTCTCTATGCCTCTGTACAAAAAAATGGTTAAAACTTAATATTTAAGCTAATTCTATTTCTGCTGTCTCTAAGTAAAAAGGTATAAATTAACAACTACCACTGTAAAATTTTATTACATTTTTCAAAAAATGTTCAATTTAATTCAATGATTTTCCTCCCATAAGCCTTTCTCGGGTTTCCTTCAAACAATAAATCATCCTGGTAATATTTCTAGCATAAAATTAAATAGTTACTTTCTTACAGAAATACTTTCAAAATTAAAAAGTTTCTGAAGCTTCCAAATGATGAAATGGATTTTATGTACATCAGAAGATTCTTTTAAATTGAAGAAATAATTTCCTGAGTTTTTAAGAATGCAGGTACTGCTAACCTTTGTAATCGGAATTTAGTAATGAATAGGAAAATTTTAGAAATTGTTTTTGTTTAAATATAATAGTCTACCTTTGTATAATTGTCTATGTCTATCTGTACAAAAAATGGTTAAAAACGTAATTTATAAGCTAATGACTGATATTGTAGTAATGTAAAGTATTTTCTATGAATTTGTATAATACACGTTTATCTTTGTGCTTATGATCGACGGTTAATAATAATTTGTAGTAACAGATCGTTATATATAATAATATTGTATGTGCATTGTGTATGTAAATAAAATAAATCAAAAAATACTCGATCGATTTTTATGATTCAATTTCATACGAGCGAATAGGCGTACTCGTCAAAATATTCCAAACAGAGCGATTTGGAATACATTGAAAGTATATTTCTTCCATATCAGATGGTAAGGCTGGAAACTGTTTTTATATTGACTTATTCGTCATTGTTCCATGAGAAACATTACCTTTACGACATATCGGAACAAGTGAGTCCGTAGTATGCCTGTCTCTCATGGACTAGATTAATTTTTAATTAATTAAATTTTTTCTAGCCCAAGTTTTCAGAAAAAACTACCGTTGCCCGGCTCGATTTAAGGCCGGTTTCGGGGGTTGCCTCAATGACGTTGGCCTAAATCGAGCGGTCTCTAAACTAAACAAGTCAGGGCCGTATGAACTATTTCTGTTTGATTTTTGTCATGAGTGAAAAATATTTTTTAAATATAAGTTTAATTTAACGTCTACCTCACTGTTAAGTTTGATTTAGTTATTATTAATGAATTATTACACATAACGCATAACCAAAACACTGAAAACGAACTGATGCGAGCGGACGGAATTCAAGGCATAGACTACTGCGTCACTATTGCGCACTTTGTTGCTACGCTACTTGGGCGACACCACTGAGCTCCGAGCTTAGCTTTCCTCGTCCCCTTGGACCCCTTGCCCTCAAACTAACACACACTTACCTATAATCTTATTCCTGGAAGGCCTATCTGGAGCGGCCTTCGACAGCGATTTCAGTGTATTAAAAAAAAAATCATTTACTTTCATTGCAATATTTCGGGAATATTCCATTGAAACATTTCAGATATAGTCTAAATAATATTCCGGCAATATTCCGTAGGGATATTTGAGGTTTCAGGGTGAATACTTTTACAACATTTCTTACATATTAACATATCGGTCGCCTAAGGTTATTTATTTATTTCTAAAGAATATTTCCTCAACATTCCATTAAAATATTACAAAGGTCGGACATTATGTTATTCCTGGGAAGTTGTTGTAATGTTCCTTGGGAATATTCCCAATGTCACAATAAAATATTCTGGGAATATGAATGGAATATTGTGTGCTATATGAGTGAAGAGGAAATAATATTTTATTTCGTAAAATATTGGTTTTATTGCTCGAACTTGAGGTAAATTTATATTTGAATGAAAAGAAAAAAGTCGAAACTGACTTGGCGATTTGAATTGAATAATGGGAGGGGGGCCATGTTTAAGTCAACGATGCAATAAGTTACATGATGTAAAGACCACAGTGTATCCTTAAAAGAAGCAGTGTCTAATAAATTGTTCTTATTATTTAACACTTGGTACGTTCGATTTCAAATCAACCAGTGTTGGCACTATGACTTTTGATCTCGCTCAATTTCTCAATAGTTGATTTATGGAATCGTTGAGTTTTCCAAGACTTTATCGAATTGAGTACAAGTAGCTGAATTTTAAATTTAAATTTACAGGGTGGTGTCTTGAATATTAAAAAATCGGAAATTTACTTTTGATTGCAGTAAAATTTGAGTTATTATTCTGTTGATAATTTTGGTCAACTTAGAATCGATAACTCTAATGAGAGTAAAATTTATTCTTGTTTAAGGGAAAGTTAGGAATTTTCTGTAGACGGAAATTTAAATTAAAAAAAGAATATCAAAAATCTTGTTCAAATTGTAAATTTAATGAATTTCAGGTTTGCTTTGTTTTGTTCAGGTCATAAAAGATTTGTTACTAAAAAAGCAAAAGATTTCAATTCTGAACTTAAAATATTAATGGCCCAGGAAAATAAAAAATTGATTTTGGTGAAAGTCAGGGAATTTAGAAAATAAAATTTTTTAGGCCACCCTGTCATTATTTTAAAATTAAATCTAACAAAGGAAAAATGAATTTCGAAATATAATTCGGTGCAGTCTTGTAAAATTGTCTTATACAAAATATGCGGACGTTTATTAAAATTCAATCTTTTTGGTAAATTAAACTTGGTAAAAAGTGCATAGAACTTCGACATACTTTAAATTGTTATTAAATAAATCATTCTTTTAATTCTTAATTTTTTTCTCGTAATATAAACCTTCTTCTCTCGAAATAGGTATTTATTTATAACAACTCAAATTTAGATTGATTTGAATTTAAATTTTGATAAAAAGCAAGAAGACACCAACCTTATGGAAAGAATGTCAAAAAGCAAAACAGAACCAAATATCAATGTTTTTTACACGTTTTATGTAAAATATGTCATAGTGGAAATACTGGTTAATTAGAAATGGAATTCTTCTTTTTCAAAGCGTTAAAAAACTTGTTATAAGAGCAAATTGGTTGTAAGAACTCGACAGATTGATCCACCAGCAATTTTATTCTAAACTAGAAAACAATTGGATAACTTCCTTTCATCCAATCCATCCTTTATGAAACCACTGCATTTTAAGGGTTGACGTACTTGAAATGGTAATACCTCGGGATTTAGAATTTTAATTTCTTTTTCTTATTAATCCACTCCAATTTAAATCCTGAAATCCTTTCAAAATCTATAATTTTTTAATTTTATTATTCTGCTGCATGTAGAATTTGTTATTCTTGCATGAAGAATTTGCAAAAAATAGAGTTAAGACGTAATTTTAATAAATAAGATGTTTTATTGAATAATTTATTTATATTTAATATTTATTTATTATGTGAAAAGCACCATCGATTCAAAATTACATAAAAAGACAAGTGCGTCTCTTCTTAAAATCTAGAGAAGCTCTCGCGTTTCACTTATGTAATTTAATTTTATTTATTCCAAGGATCACAGTTATCCTATTTCCCTATTTTTCCCTATTATTCTCAAAATCCCCTGAAATATATTTTATATAAATTTTATTTAGAGGTTCTTAATCCCTTTTTTTGGAGAGGTTTATTCCTTTTTCCTTTCTTTTTTATTAAAAGTTCCGAATAATTTTCCAAGAATTGAGAGTAATAGAAACTTACGACATTCAAATACTCTTTCAAAATTTTCCGAAATTTCTCATAATTTCAAAATTTCCAAAGCTTTCAAGGTCTTCCATAACCGACTAAAATCTTCCAGTTTTAGGTTATTCCAAAATCTTTTAGAATCCTTCAAAATCCACGAAAGACTCTAAAAGTCTTTTAAAATCATACAGAATCTTTAAAATTTATCTGAAATCCTTAAAAATACTCCAAAATATTCGAGACTGTTCTAAAATCTTCCGAGTTTTCTGATAATATGTAATCTTATAAAATTTTAAATGTTGAAAAAAATTTTAATTTCAAAATTATCCTCTAAAGAAAAAGAGATTATAGTATCATTACAGGTTCAAGACTTGTAGTTTTATGAAAAAAGTTAAAGAGAAAAAAAATTTTCTTTTGTTTTTAGAAGCTTGAAAAATTTGATCTTTTCAAAAAAAAAAAAAAATAAAATTTTTTTAGAGTGTTAAACGAATCTGAAATTAATAGCGTAGAACAAGTCTATTTATGCACTTTAAACTGTACAAAAATATCGCACAGAATCACTATAATTTTATTTTGAAGAATTTTGGTTTGGCTTCTTACTGAATCGAGAAATAACTACAAAACTTTCCGTTTACTTCACTATATGCACTGAAATCTCGGTTTACCAGGGGTTTCGGGGGTTGGCTGAATGACCTTCTGGTAAACAAAATTTCTTAAGATGCTTTCAAGCATCATTGGACGTGCAATAATTAATACTTTACAAAATATACTATAATGTTCCATCATCTTTTAGAATCCTTTAAAATCTACGAAAGACTCCTAAAATCTCTTAAAATCACCCGGAATCTTGAAAATTGACCAGAAATCCCTAAAAATTATTTACAATATTCGAAACTGTTCTAGAATCTTCTGAGTTTTCCTATAATAATCTTATTAAATTTTAAATAATATCCCTAAATTCTTTAATATTCTACAAAATATACTAGACTCTTCCCGAAGTTTCCAGATTCTTTTAAAATCCACCAAAATCTACAAAAGATACCCGAAATTTTCTCAAATTTTTTAGAATCTTCAAATTTTATCCGAAAACTGAAAAAATTCTCCAAAATATTCGATACTTCTAAAATCTTCTACAAGTTCTAAAATCTAGATTCTTCCGGATTCTTCCATAATCTTTTAGAATCTTCTGGATTCTCCTGTAATAATAATCTTGTAAAATCTTAAAGAAAATCCAAAAATTCTTTAATTTTCTGCAAAATATACTAGAATTTTCCAGAATCTTCTGAAAACTTCCGTAACCTTCTAGATGTTTCCAGAATCTTTTCGAATCCTCCAAAATCTACAAATATTCTTGAAATTCTTTCAAATTCCTTAGAATCTTCAAAACTTATCTGAAGTCTGTAAAAATGCTCCAAAATATTTGAGAAAAACTTAAGACTTAAAACTGTCTGTTTTAAGTCTGTAAAAATTCTCCAAAATATTTGAGTCTTAAAATCTTCCACAGTCATCTAGATTCTTCTGAATTCTTCCATAATCTCTTAGAATCTTCTGGGTTCTCCTATAATAATCTTACAAAATATTTAAAAATATCCCAAAATTCTTTAATATTCCACAAAATATACTAGAATGTTCCAGAATCTTTTCAAATCGACAAAACTCATCTGAATTCTTCCATAATCTTCTGGAATCCTCAAGAATATTCTGAACTCCACAAGAATTTCCCGAACTCTGCAGAATCATTTAGAATACTCTCAAGTTTACAAAAGACTCGAATAATCTTGAAGAATCTCCTAGATTGTTTTCAGAATTTTCACAAAATTCTGTATTCTTTTTGAAAGTCTTCAAAAAAAAACCCTGAAAGAGACTAGAAGATTTTAGAAATTCATGGAACGTTTTGAAAGAATTATAAAGTCTCTGGAAGATTCTAAAACACTCAAAAATCTAGATTGTAGAGGATTTTTTCCAAACTTCAAAAGATTTATTTTTATGATTCTGGAGAATTGCAGCTCCCTTGGTATTTTTAAAATAAAGAAACTTTCCTTTTTAAAAAAAAATCCCTTTTTCTTTAAAAAAATCCCCTTTTTCGAAAAAGAAATTCCCCATTTTCCCTAAAATTGAACTACTGAACCACTGTGATTCTTGTTATTCATCTTCTTTCAAGAAAGATTTATTTTTCCTTTTTGTAAAATCGAAGTTACTAAACTACGAAAAAGCAGTCACTGCTTCGAAAATGGAATATGGCTGTGGATAATTTAATGGCAAAAATTGGAAAATTTAAAGATTGTTACGAAGTACTATTTATAATACTAAATTTTCTCTAATGCGTAATCTAAATTTTACTTTTACAGAAATTATTGGCAAAAGCTACTGGAGCAGTGAAAGATGATCATCATCTAACAGACGGTGAAAGTATTGTGACAAATTAACACAATACGAATAGCATCGACGAAATTTCCATACTCCTGAATGTTACATGCATAACTCATGTAAAAATCAAATTGTAATTTTTTCATCCAAATTTTTTCACGCTGTGACGTGTAATACGAATTTTTAGAAACTTAAAGTGTACACTCTAAATAATTTTAATTTACTTTGACTAGTTTTTTAATGTAAAACTTTTGCGTTATAGGATATAAAAATTCAGTGTTCACTTTCAATTCATTCCTTTTTATATAGGTATACAGACTGGCCGGTATTTAGGTTTTTTTTTAGGTAGAAGGCATTATTGTACAGTATTGAACGTTTGCGTTAATTGAAAATCGTCTTTTTTTATGTGATATGACATAAATGTACTTTTTTTTTGTAAATTTGTTAACCCAGATTGTATTACTTTGACTAAACACGTGACTATCCAATTTTTTATTTCTTTGTCTACAAAAGCTTTGTGATTAAATGTATAAATAAATAAATACGGAAAATAATAGAAATGCACTCTTTTCGACTTTTAGTGTTTCGTCTGAATAAAAAACGTTTGGGATAATTGAGGCGTTTTATTTGTGATCTGGTCCTTCAATACCAACTTTATAATTACTTAATTCGACTGCTCCTATTTGAAACAACGTAACTCATTTTTGCGCATTGTCAGACAACTCTGCAAGCGGGACAGACGCCCGTCTGACAATGCGCAAAAATGAGTTATGTTGTTTCAAAAAGGAGCAGTCGAATTTATCATTTTTTCGATATTAATTCAAATATTTCATATATTAATTTAAATAAAATATAAAATCTATTTAAATTTTTTTATTTAAAATATAATTTTGAATTTATTTATCATTGTTTGTAATTTAAAATATAATTTATTTATTATTGTTTATAATTTAAGGTGTAATTATTGAATTATTTATAACTTATTTATTATTGTTTATATTTTAAAAAATAATTTAACTTAATTTAATTAATAGATAGATATTAAATAAATTAAACATAAAAACTTAGAAATTAACTTCTTATGGCCAAAAGTGGCTTTAATACTATTAGAAAAATTTACCCTAACTTATTTTCATTAAAATTAAGAAAGTTATTCTTGATTATTTCCATAATAAAAGTTTCTAAATGTAATGCAGACTTATTAATTTCAAGTTTTATAATTTGAATTGCAACTTAAATTAAACAAATTAAGTTCAAAATTAAAATGTAATAATAATCAATATAATTGCGAATAATAATAATTAAAATTTTTTAATAAAAAATAATACACATCGTATACGAAAGTAATATAAAATTTCCAAGCCATATTAAACATATTTGTACACCTAACGTGTTATATCTTTCGTCAACTTTTTTCACTTGTATAAAATACAAATTTAAAAAAATAGACCACAAAAACGTTGGATTTCTTTCGAGCATTATTCTATTTTTGATTTTTTTCACCTTCAAACACCGGAAATAGTTTAAAAAAATTGGGTCTGACTATGTGAGTCAAGAGCCATTTTATATAATTGCAACTACCAACATAAAACAGCAACATCACATTAATTCTATTAATTAAAAGTGTCAAATAATTCTAAGCTCATTATTAATCTTGGTGCTGCTTTATCACGAAATAGATTTTAAAAATTCTGATTTTTATGAGGCGGAAAGATTAGAATGGAAGGGGGATAAACGAGAAATCCTGCTATAAAAAGAGAAAGAAAAAGAAATAATCGATTTTGTATGCGGCTTTGTGATTGGTCGACAGAATGTGTGTCAGCTGAAGGAGGGACTGGATTGGACCTGCGTGATCACGTGAAGTTCGTGAATGTTCACGTGATGAAGAAAGAAGAAAGCTAGAGCCAGACGAGGAACCCAGTTGCCTGTGGTTGCCCGTTTCGCGTTTCCGTCTTCCCAGCGCTCAGCGCCTGTCAGCCATTGACGCTCTGTTCGCCGGGTTTCGTAGGTAAGTTTTATCAGCATTTTTCGCTCGCATTCAGCACGATTCTCGTCAAATGAATGCAAATCTTACGTAACAGATTTCGCGATAATTCTTCAAGCAAGAATTCCGTCGAGGGCGTTACGTCAGACGAAGTAATTTGACTCGAGCGAATTCGTTGTTCGCAGGTTTGATTGGCACGGTCGAACACCATTTTTCAAGAGAACAAGAAAAGGTAGATCGTGAGTCCTCGAAATCTTGAGGAGCCGTGCACAATGTACAGCAACGGATATTCCAATCAAACTTCGTAAGTAAATTTCTAGAAATATCTTTTATCCAAATGTTCTTGACACGCATGAAAAAACGATTCTGCCTGCGATCGATAATGGCTGGGCAGAGCTTATACGTCGAGTCCGCAGTCGTAATGATTCCATTGCGGCCATTTTGTGCAGACGTCGATACTTTGCAGATTTTCCAAAATTAAGTCAAATTAAAATATGAGAATGACATTCCCCGCACAAGCCGCAAAATATTCAGCAGGCAACATCCACGGTTGATTTCTTGATTTGCTTTGAATACGAGTCAGTTTCCGGTTTTTTTTTATCATAAATTATTTTCCTATTAAAACTAAACGTACGGAGATTGATGTAATGAATTTTTTGAAAATTAATCGAAAACATACAAGGATATTAAACTTGAATTTTGTATATTAAAATGGAGACAGTCAAATTTAATAGCTTGGACATTCCATGAATGATCATCTGAAAACGCTTGCGGTCATATTTCAGAAAAATTTTTTAATTGTCCTATAATTATTTCTTATGTTTCTAGATTCTATTTTTGTATTTTTGGTGTAATAAATTTTTTTTCATTAAGCCAGAAATAATTTTTGAAATCATGTGGACGTGTGAAACATGGCGACAGTACATTAGTTTTTAAAATGAATTAAACATTAAAGTTACTTATTAAAAATTAAATAAAAAAAAAACATTGCGATTAAGGATAATTTAAATTTAGTATCTACAACGCTTTTTTAAAGTTACAGTCAAAATAGAAGAAAAATGTATTTGAAGTGACCTGTCAAAATATGCCATTTTCGTAAAGTTTGATAATTTATTAGAAGTAAAATACATTACCGAAAATCTTAAAACTTGTTTCAAAACGCAGATTAATACGTCTTTTCCATGATATTGAGTGAAATTGTCAATAAAAATTTAGTCCTCCAGATTTTCGTCTTTCAAAACCTGAAAATTGACAAAAAGAACACCACTTTCAAACCCGCGTATTTTCGATTATACGCTTTTTACAAAAGCTTCATCTATGCGAATAAATTATTTACACTTATATTTATCACTCTCAAAAACTTCGTGGATGTACTTTAGGTAGTTCTCTTTTAAATCGCATTTAAAATTTTGTCTCGGCAGCTTGATTTTTGCAGACTTAACCAAAGTAGGTAAAGCAAACTTAAGGAAGCAGTCAACGTATCGATCTTTCTTTTTTAAATTTAAAATTCAGCACAAATTCCATACCTCAAGGAAGTACAAGGACTGATTATTTTCAATATATTTATAAAATAATTTCACGGTTGCTACAAGCCAGGGAATTCTGGAAAGTCGGGAAAAATTTGAAAGAGTCGGGGAAATTTTTTTTAAAAAATTTTAAATTTTTTATAATTAACTAATTATATAGTTATAATTATAATCTCAGATAATTCCTATAATTATTATCTCCGATAACGGTCATGAAAAATTGGTCAGGGAAAAGTGAGGGAATTTTGAAATTGGGATGTTGTAGCAACTCTGAATTTGCAGGAATAAAACTGAAATCACGTCCTATTTTAACAGGTTAAAATAGGGCGTACATAGGTCTATTTTATTGTATTTTATTTTAATATACAAATAGATAATTAAGACCTAATTAGTGAGAAAAAGCATACAAAAATGTATATAAAGAATAGACAGAAAAAATTTGGTTCAGAAATGGGAATTTCTCAGAAAAAAATAGATCACATGTACACAAATATAAATAAATTCACTGGGAATAAAATTTAAGTACATATGTTAAAATAGGACGTGATTTTAATTTTATTCTTGCAATTATTTTTTAATTGATTGAAAATAGTCATTCATTGCACTTACTTGAGGTATGGAATTTGTGTTCAATTTTAAATTCAAAAAATGAAAGTAATCGATATGTTGACTGCTTCCTTCAGTTTGCTTTTTACCTACTTTGGTTAAGGGGAAGGAATACAAAATGACGTCACAAATTACCGACCGATTTTTTATTTACAATCAGCGGTTTTATTAAGAGAGAAATGCAAATATAATGCTGAAATTTTGGGAAATAATAAATAATATATCAAGGAATCGATGTCAGGTGCGTTTCAGTTTTTATTTTAAAAAAAAATTTCAAAAATAATTTTTTTTTCAAAACAAAAATTGAAACGTACTAGACATCGATTCCTTGATATATTCCTTATTATTTCTTCAAATTTCAGCATTATATTTGCATTTTTCTCTTAATAAACCCGCTGAATATAAATTAAAAATCGGTCGGTAATTCGTGACATCATTTTGTATCAAATGCCCTTAAGTGTCAAAATCAGGTTGGCGAGTCAAAATTTTAAAAGAAAACCACGCGAAATTTTTGAGTGATAGATATAAGTGTAAATAATTTATTCGCTTGAATAAAACTTTTTTTTTAAATGTACTATATTCGAAAATATGCAGGTTTGAAAGTGGTGTTGTTTTTTTGGATAATTTTCAGGTTTTGAAAGACTAAAATCTGGAGGACTAAATTATCAACAATTTCACTGAATACCACGGAAGAGGCTAGTATTAATCTGCGTTTTGACACAACTTTTACAATTTTCGGTAATGCATTTTACTTGTAATAAATTATCAAACTTTACAAAAATGACACATTTTGACTTCAAACACATTTTTCGTCCCTATTTCGACTATAATTCCAAAATAGCGTTATATATACTAAATTTAAATAATCCCTAATCGCACTGTTTTTCTCTACTTAATTTTAAGTAAGTAACTTTAGTGTATAATTCATTTTAAAAGTGACGTACTGTCGCCATTTTCCACACACCCGCACGTTTTCAAAAATTATTTCTGGCTCACTGAAAAAAAATGCATTATACCAAAAATACACAAATAGAATCTAAAAATATAAGAAATAATTATAGATCAATTAAAAAATGTTCTGAAATATGACCGCATTCGTTTTCAGATGATCATTCATAGGGAGTGACCCAGTTACACATTCTAGGATTTTTTAATTTGAAGGTTGTGACTGTCGTTTTACATTCAAATTTCATGTTATTTTCTTTATTTACATTCATATTCAATTTAAATTAACATTTAATCAGGGTTGCTACAGGATAGGGAATTCTGGAAAGTCAGGAAAAACCTAGTCAGAATTTTTTTTGATTCAACAAATTATGATTATATCTCAATAGTTATAATTATAATTTAAAAATTATAATTATAATATTAGCAGGAATCACAGTCAGTTCCCTATTAGGATGGGATGAAAATAAAAAAGTTTTAGTTTTTGGGTTAGGGTAAGAAAAATCTTTTTGTACTATTTGCTATTTGCTAATTTGCTACTATTTTTTGTAGATTTTTAACATGATATCTTTCGTTAGCAAAAAAGCATTGAAGTTGAAAAGTTGGAGAACAGTGCTTTTTCAATACATCACGACGTTATATTTACAGTTTTGTTTCGATTATCTTCGGGTACAAATTGATTTATGTTAGTATAATAATAGATTGTTTAGGTGTATTGATGAAGGAAAGAGCTTTGGGAAGTTAATAACGTTACTCGAAATCAATATTCTGCAAGAAACTTGGTGTCTTGGAGTTAAATAACACTGGTCAAACGTCGTAAAAAAATTTTTTTCAAATATATTTTTCTGTGAGTTTTTTGCAACATAATAACACATAAAATTCTGAAAGGAAATATCAAAATATCCAAAAATGTATTTTTGGGATATCAAAGAGTAAAATACTGTTTTTTCAAGTTTATAAAATTGGCGTATCCTGAAAGCAATTTTTCTATGTTTTTGCATTAATCTCAGAACTTACAAATATTGCACGTCATGGAGTTCAAAATTTTTAAAATTATATGAAACCACATAATTTATTAATTTGCGTATATTTTATTTAAAAAATTCATAAGTAATATTTAGTATAAAAATGTGGTTAACTTTTTATATGAGATTATTAAAAATAGATTGTTTTTTCACAAAACGACAAGAAGAATGGTTCATGATTGCGTGGTTTGGTTAATTAAAATTTTTAAATCAATTCAAATTTGAAGAATTTTTCAATTAAAATTTGAACCAGATGTAAGAATCGACAAAGTGTTTTATAAGTTCAAGATAATGTCTATATTTCTACATTAACGAATTTAATTTGAATTGTAATTAATATAAAAACATAGAAAAATTGCAATCATAATGCGACAGTTTAATGATCTTGCAAAATACTATTTTACTTATGTTCCAAAAATAAATTTTTGAATATTTTGAAATTTCTTTTCAGAATTTTATGTGTTATTATGTTGTAAAAATCCCCAAGAAAAATATGTATTTGGAAAAAAAATTTGTGTGACTTTATCTCTGTTGTTTAACTCCAGAACAACAATTTTCTTGCAAAGTAATTTTGAGTAACTTTATTGATTTCCTAAAATTCTTTCCTTCACCAATGCCCCTAGAAAATATATTATTATACTAAAATGAATCAATTTCTGCCAGGAAAAGATGATCGAAACAGAAATTCAGCTTCAATTCATTTCTATGAACGAAAGCTATTTTAAAAATCTACAAAAAATCATGGGAATCTATTTTTGTATGTAGAAAAAGATTTTTCCTAACCTGATCCAAAAACTAAACATTTTATATCTAAATCTTCTAAAATCACTTTTTTTAGAGTCATTCTTTTTCCCCCTTTTTATATTAAAGTTCCGAATAATTTTTCAAATTTTTAAAATCTACGAAAGTCTCCTAAAATCTCTTAAAATGCTCCAGAATCTTTGAAATTGATTTAAAATCGTTGAAAATTTTCCAAAATATTTGAGACTGTTTTAGAAACTTCTGAGCTCTCCTACAATAATCTTATAAAATAATATCCCAAAATTCTTCAATACATATTCTAAAACATATACTAGACTCTTCCAGAATCTTCTAAAATTTTCTACAGAATTTTTTAGAATCCTCTCCAAAGTCAACAAAAGATTATCGAAATTCTCAAATTCTTTAGAATCTTCAAAACTTATCGCATCTGAAATTTGTAAAAATTCTCCAAAATATTATCGACTGTTTTAAAATCTGTAATCACTTCGATTCTTCTGAATTCTTTCATAATCTTTTAGAATCTTCTGGATTATCGTATAATAATCTTATACAATCTTAAAGAATTCTTAACAATTCTTTAGTATTCTACAAAACATACTAGAATGTTCCAAAATCTTCTAAAATCGTTTAAAATCTTCTGATCTCTTCCATGATTTTCTAAATTCTAAAATCTTTCTAGAATCCTCAAGAATATTATGAAATGTACCTGAAGTTTCGAACGTTCAAATGAACGAATTTTTTTTCTTAACTCAAATTTATCTTAAAATATTGTTCAATCTACAAAATAACGGGAAATATAATTACATTCGTTTTTATATTGATAAACTAATACATTAGAAAAAATTTGAGTTTAAAATGAAATTAAATAAAAATTTCGTTCATTTGAACGTTCAGAACTTCAATCACATTATTCTGAACTGCATTAGAATTTCTAGAATTCTGCAGAATCTTTTAGAAGGTTTAGAACCCTCTCAATTCTACAGGAACTCTAGTAATCTTGTAGAATATTCTAGACTGTTTTCAGAATCATCCTAAAACTCTGTAGACTTTTTGAAAGTCTTCAGAAAAAAAGTCTGGAAGAAACTAGAAGGTTTTAGAACTTTATGGAATTTTCTGGAAGAATCAGGAAGTCTCTGGGTGATTCTAAAACACTCAAAAATCTAGATTGTAGAAAATTTTTTGGGATTGCAAAAGATCTAATGAATCTACAAGCTAATGGAAAATTAAAAATATTCTAAAAGATTCTAAGAGTTTGTCGTGAAGTCATGTAGGATTTTAGAAAATTCTAGAGAATTACAAAGATTCTGAAAGTTTAGAAATTTGAGGAGCGTTTTATTTGATTCTAGACGAGAATCTAAGATTTTTGAGGATTTTTTAAGTTTCTGGAGAATTGCAGCTTCTTTCGTATATTTAAAAGAAAAAAACTTACCCCTTTTTAAAACAAAAGTAAGTCATAGTAATAGCAAATGCTTTCAACTCTTTCTGTTTTAGACTAAATTAGATTTAGGTGGTACAAAGAGACTAGAAGGTCTTTAACATAAAAATTTCAGGCCCAGGGGAAACAGAGAGTTTGGTAACCGGAAAGGGGGTGGAACTTACTGGAACAGCCAACAACAGACTCAGAACGATTACGGGTTAAAGAAGTCCAACCTGAAGAAAATGCCTGGCGATCTATTGAAGAAGCCAAATTGGGACTTGTCGTCTTTACCTTGTATACAAAAAAATTTATACGTACCTCACGTTAACATAATGAGCCGTACGTCCGATGAAGTTGGCAAGTATCACATAAGTAAAGAAATTACCGTCAAGGGAAACAATACCCCCTTTCCGATACAGGCGTTTGAGGAGAGCAACTTTCCTGATTATGTAATGGAGGAAATCAGAAAGCAGGGCTTTCAGGAACCAACCGCTATTCAGGCTCAAGGTTGGCCAATTGCGCTTAGCGGCAGGGATATGGTTGGAATTGCACAAACCGGATCTGGAAAAACTTTAGCTGTAAGTCATGCAGTTGGTTAAATATTTTCATCTCTTTTAAATGTTAAATATTGAAATTTAATGGAGTTAATGTGATTTCAGTACATCTTACCAGCAACCGTACACATCAACAATCAGCCCCGTTTACAACGAGGAGAAGGTCCAATTGTGTTGGTCCTTGCACCGACAAGAGAGCTTGCACAACAAATTCAAACCGTTGCACGAGATTTCGGTTCCTCATCATGCATTCGCAACACCTGCATTTTCGGCGGTTCTCCCAAAGGACCACAAGCACGTGACTTGGAACGAGGTGTGGAGATCTGCATCGCCACTCCAGGAAGACTCATCGACTTTTTGGAAAAAGGTACGACTAATCTGCGTAGGTGCACATATCTCGTTTTGGACGAGGCTGACAGAATGTTAGATATGGGATTCGAACCCCAGATCCGAAAAATTATTGAGCAAATCAGGCCAGACCGTCAAGTACTTATGTGGTCTGCCACCTGGCCAAAGGAAGTGCAAGCGCTCGCCGAAGATTTCCTCACCGATTACATTCAGATCAACATTGGTTCTTTAATGTTGGCCGCTAATCACAATATTCGTCAAATAATTGAAATTTGCCAAGAACACGAGAAGGAGGGCAAATTGTCGAAATTATTGCGGGAATTAGGTTGCGAACGCGGAAACAAGACGATTATTTTTGTTGAAACAAAGAAGAAGGTCGATGATATTACCAAAGCTATCAAGCGGGAAGGTTGGTCAGCAATTGCAATCCACGGCGATAAATCTCAACCCGAACGGGACTATGTTCTCTCCGAGTTCAGGAACGGAAAAACCGCGATTCTGGTGGCAACCGACGTGGCAGCTCGTGGTTTGGATGTAGAGGACGTCAAATACGTCGTCAATTTCGATTATCCCAATAGCTCCGAGGACTACATTCACAGGATAGGAAGAACGGGTCGATGTCAAAGTGCCGGCACTGCTTACGCGTACTTTACGCCCAACAATGCTCGCCAAGCGAAAGAATTGATCGCAGTCCTTGAGGAGGCTGGTCAGGTAATCAACCCTCAACTCGCGGAAATGGCAAACTCGCAAAGACATCAGTACGGAAAGGGAAGGCAACGCTGGAGCAGCAGTCGCAACACCAAGGACAACAATTCCATGGGCAGTCCAAGAAACAACCACAGTCCGACTTTGAATGGCTGGCAAAATCAGCACAACGGTTTGATTCAACCCAGCCAGATGAATGGTGGCCACGAAAGACAGGTGATGCGTCAGCAGAATGGTTATCAGAACAACAGACAGAATGGCTACCAGAACAACTACCAACAGCAGCAACAACAACAACAGCAGCAGCAGCAACGTCAATCAAACGGTTATCACGCCGGAGGATACCAATCCAATGGCAATGCCATTCAAAGCACCTATCAAACTCCTTCTGCGCCTAGGTACCAGAATAGAGTCGGCTACCAAGGAAGTCGTTTCAACAACCGGCAAAACAGTTTCAACGGAGGACAAAATGGACAGAGCATGTACTCCATGCCTCCGCCTTTCATGATGCCTTCCGGTGGACCTACTGACAGCAGTATCCAAAGCCTAGTTAACAACAAATTCTTCCAAACCAACCGACCACCGCCAGGCCCCAACGCTTGCGCTTATCAGTCGATGGGCTATGGACAGTTCCAGGCTGTGCCACCTTATGGATACCCTTATCCACCAACACCGGTTCAACAGTGACGCCTTCCAAGAGGTAAAATTTCAGGCATCCGAGTCAACTAAACCGAGTACTCGAATCCGACCCTATTCTCTCGTACAGATGAAAGTTTTTGTGATTTGCGTGGAATAGTAGGTTTTTTCGCTATGTTCTTAATGTAATACTTGGTAATTTGTTTAATTTTTTTCTTTATTCACACTTTTCTGGAATGGTGCAATTTGGCGGAATCGAGCTTAACTTTGGTAGTTTCAAAGCCCAGCTTTGAATAACCATGATGGACATTGTCGATTGTTTATTTTAAATCGATCGTGTCTCTAGTGCTCTTAAAATTAATTAACTCGAGGCGCATTCCAGGTTAGTTGGTGTAGTGATAGTTAGTAGAAGTGGTATATCGATATATTAATATTGAATATTGGTCGCAACCACGAATATAGTTACGGTGGTCGGCCCTATGGTAATTGAATAGTAATCTTTTTGCGATAACTATGTAAACTACCTGTATGCTTTTCTGAAATGCACGAAACATATAGAAGGGGGGTGGGTTAGGATTAATAATTTATAATTTATTTATATCTTGGGTATGGACAGGAGACGTTTTACAAAGGAAACACGAAGGCCTTTTGCATAAAAATTAAGCTGTGCGCCCAATTGTAACGACCATGTTCTAGAGAAATCCGCGACGAGACCAATGCGTCTTTATAAATATAAGGTTTCTTTCCGCTAGAAAAGCCGCAGTCCGATTGGAGAGATCTTTCGTATATGGGAAAAGTTTAAAAGAGTAATTTTGAGCGAAATAAATACAAACACGATCTTCCAAGCTGTCCGACGAACGAGTGAATGTACGGTTGGTCGAACCGAAGTTAGGAAAGAGACTAATGGAAAATTCGGGCGCGTAGTCACATGGCTGTGCATCTCGGAGCAAAGCTCTTTGTATCTTATTTTTGTATCGAAAGTAATTTGTTGTTAGAACGAATAACGATATTACAGAAACAGTATCGATTGATGTTTATGCAATTGGCCACCGAGTGGCCTTGCTTTACATCCTAGATTGCGGCGGGGACGTGCAGGCTAGTCGCGAGCTTAAAAAAAAACTTGAATCGTACCTGTGTTCTTTTATTAGTTTCTCGCGTCAAAATTCTGACCACAATTTTAATTTAGCGAACAGTAAAGAGTCTAGGTTGTTATATAATACATAAATGTTTAATAGGCTGCATAAAATATTATACTACACTACCTACACGCGAGGCCAACAGCCATGTTTAATTCGCGAATAATACAACGCAGTTAAACATGTTGTTTGAATGGTAATGGATCGCCACAACGATCTCCGTGTAACTTTTTGCGAGCCTCCAGATCCTCAGAACCAACATGTTTTAACTCGATTGGTTCAAAGGAAACAGCTCCTTGGTACCTCTTTATTTATGATAATATCGCTTGCAATGGCTGATTTTCAAGTTCAAATTTCAGCGCACTCAATCGATCACTTCAATGGATTTCAAACCATCACTTGTAAAATATTGGTTAATTAAAGTCAGGATCATCACTTTTAAAATATTGATTGGTTAAAGTCAGGATCATCACTTTTAAAATATTGATTGATTAAAGTCAGGATCATCACTTTTAAAATATTGATTGATTAAAGTCAGAATCATCACTTTTGAAATATTGGTTGATTAAAGTCAGACGATCACTGTAGAAAAAAGAATTCTACCATTAGCCCTTCCATTGCATAAACTGTTCAACTAATTGTGTAACTAAATTTAAAGACAATATCATTTCCTGTTCTGATACTTTAAATGTAACAAGTAGATAAAGCAAATGATACACAGATATCGAGAGTCGGTAAACTGGAGGCTCCCGCACATTGCGTATGCCCCCTATCGAATAAAATTCAGCAGTCCAGTTCAAAAGGAGATTTTCAAAAGGTTTATCGATTTAATTTCATTTTGGAAACATTTATCAAACTCTAGAAGTATCTTTTCAATAACGCAGATTAACAAAGTCTAGTTAAAGTTAGTGTCGATAAACAAACAACTCTTTGAGAACAGTCACATAGATTTTTTGCTACCATGTGTAAAATGTGAAATTGATAGAGGGTGTACGCGTAGTTCTGTGATATGTATGATGTAGCGTATTAATAGACCCACTGTTCTATTATGCATCATGATTAAAATAGGAAACGTATCTCATCAGTTTTATATGTGGTATATCATATCATATTAATCTCGATGGTATTTGCGAAACGTGCTATCGACTTGGAAAAAGGTCAAAAGATAAAAAGCCAGTCTTTTTGCGAGTCTCCCAAGAATAGGTCGATATCGAGGGGAAAATAAGAAGAAATAAAAGTTGTAATAATGGGGTTCTAGGTACGAACGCAACTTGTACTCTTATCGTATCACCGACTGTTAGATAATATATATAACAGCAGTTGTCTGAAATTATTTTCTAAAATTTATAAAGACAAAAAAAGTGTTAATTACAACTGTCTGTGGTGGTCGCACCTCACACTATCAAATACACGTAAAAAGTGCAAATGCGCTGCCGCTGTGTCGCCAAGTGATGAGAAAGATAGGCGTGCTTTTTGAAAGAAAAAGAAAAAAACCCCATTGAACGAGTACGTGAGATCAAAAGTCGAAAAGGTTTTTTTTTTCTCTCCCTTCATCATTCAAGTAAAAATTACCTAAAGATTTCTCGACAACGACACTAGATAATTCTTTACTCAGCTATAATATTGCAATCGAGATTTTTGATCTTGCGTTGCTCAAAAATATTTTTTTTCTATATTACTTTCGTAAAAGAAACATAATTAATATGCGTGTATGTCGCACCTCAGTACGCCGGTGATGGTTGACTCATATTTCAAAAAAAAAAAGAGAGATCGACAATTACTGAGAAAATAAAAAAAAAGTACCTTCGTAACTAATGCTGAGCGCTGTGATATCACGTACATAAACTTTTTATTATTAATAAAGATAAATACGCATATTGTAATGTTAACGAATATTATCTCCTTTAATATGAAGACTGAATCTCTCGCCAATTTATATACGAGTTTAGCAGCCGCAAGTACACGTTCACATACTGTACGCTATAAATACCTATTTGTATATTATTACTATATTTTATATATTTGGATGACGCCGTCCTTGTTGGACGCGGCTGTAACTATTACGTTAGTTCGATAGCGGGTGGATGTACGCAAACGTACATCTTGCATAACTTTTGCAACGTTGTCAACGCAATTACCTTGTGGGTTCAGTGTTATAATCAGTATTTTCTACGTTAAAAACAATCACGATGTAGAAGAATCTCTTTTGTAGTGCCCTATGCGTCTAACGTTAAAATAAATAAGAAAGTGTTTCTTTTACACGTGCAAGTCTCTCGAGTTAATAAAAACATAATGTTCAAGGAATTCAAAATTTGTATATAGAAATATTTTAAATTATTCCAAGTTCAGTTTTAACTTTATTTCTCCAAATGAAAAACAAAAAAGAACCCTCAATCAGTCAGGGAGAAATATATTTTTGGTGTCGTCTGTATGCATATTTGCAGTGTGCTGATTGTGTACGACGTTAAAAAATGGTACTGCTTAACTCCTACCTTTCTCGTACGTGTTTGACACACAATATAGACGTACCACTGTGTGCACAAGAAAAAAAATCGGCATCGCCCCTGTTCATTGAACTAATGGTCTTAATTAAAAAGTAGTCATCTACTTCGTGCAGCACCTCATTGCGTCTCTGCGTTAGTGTTAATTGTCTACTTATTTTGTATCGTCTCTCGTTAATAAATTCCACGGTTATATAGAAATCAATTAAATAGTTCGCAAGGCCTGTTGGGGACGTATTTTATTTATATTTTGAATTATCTGCGCATGAGTATTCATGTTTCAGAGAATAAACAACTACCAGAATCTAGTCAAAATTGTTATAATATCACTTAAGCCCAGCGGAGTTGAAATACTCGTATTTGAGTTTCGTCCGTCAAAATCTTTATCCTTTACAATTAACAGCACTAAATGCATTTTTCTCGCGTCGACACCTCGATTGTCTACGAAGTTTAATTATTCAGTAATAGAAGTTTTCATAAAAGGATGAAAGGTGTTTTGTGGAGGCCTTCATTATATATTTTGAGCAACCACTATTTTGCTCAATACAATCAAACTGTTACGAAGTGATATTATAAATATAAAAAGAGGTATTATATCGTGTAAATTGAGCGAACTTGACGGGCATATATAAGTTTTTATATTTGATACTAGTTTATGATAGTAAAATGAAAAAGAGGAAAGAAAATACTAAGAAACTGTTCCCTGGACGTTAGCCGAACGATTATTCCCTTGGCGTTAGTTTTTACAAGAGAGAAAGAGATAATTATTGTGAAGAGGCGTATTTATTTTTTGACCATGACATAATTTGGGGGAGCAAAGTGATAATTAGTAGTGCACGTATGAATACGAATATATTAATACGAACTTTGCTGGAAAAAGAATAAAAGTAACGTCCTTAAAATATAAATTAAAATGAAGCACCAAATGCCCTCTGCAGTGCTCTTAAAACATTATTATTTTTGAGCTAAACAGGCGGAGATAAACTCAGTCGTTATTTTAAGACCACAGGAAGAAAGACAGTTCGACAAAAACGATATGAAATAAAGAATTTAAGATACTGCTCTTCATTCAGATTCTCTTCTGTAGGTTTCACTAAAGTGCATTTCTTGTATGTTATACAGTATTATAATAGAAAATAAAGTAATAAACACATTGCAATTACAAATTTAATGTCTATTATTTTCAGTTTCCGTTCCCCTTATCCACTTTCCAAATGGTATTCCAAAATCTTTATTACTTGCATTATTATTATTTTTTTATATTACATTTTTATTGCTATTATAAATTGCAGTCACTGAGCAAAGGATTTATTTTCAATAAAAAAAAAACAGGTCAAGCAAAACTTAATTATTTTTTTAAATCAAAATAAATTATTTGTTTGTCCATATAACATTTTTAAACAAATTATTTGTGTCAAACAAACTTCCATTATTCCAATTCAAAAATTTTTATTACTTGTAATGTATTATTGATATTTTTTATGTTACATGTTTATTTATTACTATTATAAACTTCAATCACTGAGAAAACTATTTGTTTAATCTAATATAAAATGAGTCAAACAAAGAAAAATCAATCTTTTAATTAAAATAAATGATTTGTTTGTCCATGCAACAAATATTATTTAAACGTATTTGTTTTAAACAAAATTGCATTCAAATTCATATTCAAAATTTTTTATTATATTATCAATATTTGTTTATATTACATTTTTATTTATTACTATTATAAACTTCTATCACTAAGCAAAAGATTTGGGCTATATTAATATTAACGCCCCTAAAAAATCAATCATTTTTTTAATTAAAATAATTTTTTCATATGACAAATTTTATTTAACGTCTCTCTTCATCCCTGTGAAATTACGAGACACGAGTACACTCGTCTCTGAATCGAGAACCGGGCTCGAGGGTAGACGGTTCTCGATTCAAAGCTTTCGAGCAAGCAGTCTTATGTCAACATTCAGGATCGCGTATATGGTGTCTGAAAGTACAAAAGTAAATGCGCAGAGATTCGTGATGTAAACAACGTCTGGCAGCGGCCCTGACTGCCCGAGCGATGGCGCCGTCGCGAGACGCTCAGGGGCGGGGACAGAATCAATGAAGCGTGAACGACCATGAAGGTGATTTTCGGTTCAGGGGCTTTCGATTCGGCGACGAGTGTATACCGAAACTATACCTAAATAGCGTGACGTCCTATTATGTGAACGCTCCCTTAAAAAAAATTATTTGTTTCGAACAGTTTCATTATTTAAATTCATATTCAAACATTTATATGATTTGTATTATTACCAATAATTTTTATATTGCATTTTTATTTATTACTATTATAAACTTCAATCACTGAGAAAAATATTTATTTAAACCAATCACAAAAGGGCCAAACAAAAAAATCAATCTTTTAATTAAAATAAAGGTTTTGATTGTCCATGCAACAAACATTATTTAAAAATATTATTTGTTTCAAACAAACTATCATTATTCAAATTCATATTCAAAAAAGTCTTTATTATATTATCAATATTTTTTTTGTGTTACATTTTTATTTATTACTATTATAAACTTCAATCACTGAGCAAAAGATTTGTTTTCAATAAAAAAAATGGGTCAAACAAAAAACCAATTATTTTTTTTAATAAAATAAATTATTTTCTCATATGACAAATTTTATTTAAACAAATTATTTGTTTCAAACAGTTTCATTATTCAAATTCATATTCAAAAATTTTTATGACTTTTATTATTATCAATATTTTTTATATTACATTTTTATTTATTACTATTATAAACTTCAATCGCTCAGAAAAATATTTGTTTTATCCAATCAAAAATGGGTCAAACAAAACAATGAATTTTTTAATTAAAATAAATGATTTGTTTGTCCATGTAACAAATATTATTAAAACAAATTATTGTTATCAATCAAACTTTGTTATAGTCAAATAAAACATTGTTTAAGTCAAATTTTGTTGTTTGAATCAAATTGTTTTATCAGCAAAGTTTTTCTTGCAATAGTTACTTTGAACGATTTAAATCGTTCATTTTTTTATTTTATAAAAATATTTAATAACATTAGTCACATTTTAATAAAAAATAATCTATTGTTTATAACTTGCGATTTGAGACAATGGCATTTCTGTTAGTAAAAATTTAAACATCACGGGCAAGTTTTTAAAATTGTTTAAAGAACTCATTTTCTTTAAATCGTAATTTTTATGTAATATAGTCCTGTAAAAATCAATAAATGGAGCAGGTAAGTTAAAAAGAAGTATGCGAAAAAAATGACAATAAATTCACTTTAGTTAAGTTTTCAATACTGGATGAAAAGGATAAAAATCTTTTGATCAAAATTCAAACTTTATTAAAAACAAATAAAATTGAACAAACTGCATGAAAAAAAGTTTTTAAAAATTGTATAGCCTGTCTTAAAATTTTATTTATTTATTTCTGTCTTAAAGTTATTAACGAAATTAAAATGCATTTATTAAGTTTTGTTACATTGAATACATTTCACTCGTTCATTTTCTAGCAAGATAAATTTACAATTCTTTGTTTCAATATTAAATAAATATATGATTTTGCCCAGTAAAAAAAAATAAACTGTTTGAATAATTCACTTTGATGTTTGATTTAAACAAACGTTCAAACAAATAGTTGTTTTATTTTAAACAAAAGGTTTTATTTGATTCAAACAAAATTTGTTTTATTCAAATAACTATTTTATAAGTAAATTATTTTATTTCAGGTTTTACAAATGCTTCATTTTGAACAAAAAATTATTAATTCAGATTTTTTAATTTTTAAATTCTCTCTAAACTCTAAAATAATAACCTTAGGTTCTACCCCCACTAATTACGGTACTGATGATTCCAGGAACTTTAATATGGCTTAATAACATTTTTCTCTTTACATCAGGTAATTGAAAATATTTATGAACAATTCAATAATGTTGTACTTTATAAAACATAAAAACAGAATAACAGGTGCATAAATTCAAGAATATAGCTAACATAAAATATATGATGATATACTTCGAGTGAAAAGCTCAATCTTTGGAATTTTTTATTATTCCAAAGAATATTTGTATTATATTAATATTAACGCTCCTAATTAATCTCTAAAAATTAGTATTAGTATAATTAAATAATATATGGGGGACACGAAGTGTTTGCTACGTCACTGAAATGGAAAATTCTCGCAAGTCTCCACGCATGCGCAGTTAGCAAAGGTCAATTCCATAATTTCCGGGGAATGAGATCAAATTTCATTTAAAATGAGTCTTCGTTTTATATACCTAACATTCTCTCCTTGAATAATATTTAAAAAACATTGAACAATTATTTTACATTAAGTTTTTCGATTGAAAGAAGAATTTACAAAAAATAAGAATTGCAATAATGATTACTCGACTAACTTAAGTGGTACCTTGCCAACAAGGATTGAGCTCCTGATTGGTCCGTCAGAAAATCCATAATGCTATAGGTATGCGCAGAACTAAATTTAGAGGTTTTGCGCAGAGCTGGGCATTCTCATCTCACCCCTCTGAATGTGAGTCATTTCCTGTTTCATCACCAGTCGTTCTTTCTGTCTCCAACAGCGGCACGGGTAAGATGTGCTCCTTTAATTATTGCAATTTCTCATAAAATAGTCAAACAATAGAGTTTTATATGTTTGTGGAATATTCTACATGTCAATGTCAAAGATCGTCTTTTGTTTCCCCGTTTGTAACAATCCAATAAATATTATTTTCTTCTGCTCCAGAAATCTTTGCCGCTAATTAAAATTATTCTTCAACTCTTTTTCGGAGACTTTGGAAAGCACAGGACCGTAACATCAATCATGTGAGTAAAAATAACCAATAAAATAGCTTCGAAAAAGTAACATTTGGTGAATCGTCGTAATTACGTTAAAGTGGAACGTTCAATGGCCACGTTTTCTGCATCTTGAAACTCGTTCACGTTTCAACTTGCTTGGATTTCAACGGAATTGTCATTCTCGGGTTCTTACAAATTAATTACACTTATATCTGTATTTATCGTAAGTAAATTGTGATTTCTTCAATATTCTGACTTGCGCTACTAAAATAACGAGAGAAAGAAAACCCTTCGTGAAGTGCTATAATGGCCGCTCCGAGAATGCCAAAGTTCTTTATTCTAGAACAGGTTAGCGGCCATCTTTAGTCCTGGTTAAGCCCATTATTGATCGTACGTAATTTTAAAACTTTGCAAAATTAAGTAGTTTGCACGTTTTTTAGGAATTTCTGTTTTTAAGACAGTCTGTCTTTTACGTGTGAATTCTTATTTCCGGGATGCTTATCTACGATGATTCTTAGTTTCTATCATTCGTTTATGTAACCGAAAAAATGACGTTTTCTTGATATTAATATTACATCCAAGTTCATAAATGCATTGTCAAATGACAGTTCCCTCGTGAAAATTTGAGTAATTAAACGAAACAGTCGACATGGATTTTTTTTAAAATTTAAACTAAAGACAGCTTAGATCCTGAGTAGGTAAAATTAGGAAATTTGTAGTTTTTGAAGGGGATTTCAGAAAACCATTAGTACACAAATACGACTCTTCATGTTTAATATTCCGTTTTGATTTCTCTTCATAGGTGATGATGGTCACCAAATTCACAAAATAATAGAAGTTATATAACCTCTTAGTATTTATAAAAGGCTTCAATTCATAAAGTCTTGTTTATTTTTTGTCTGTAGCAAAGATGATTTATTATAGTATCTATAATTTCTTTGAATAATAATGTAATATTGCAGGGTTGCTATAGGTCAGGAAATTCTGGAATGTCAAGAAATTTAAAAATGGTCAGGAATTTCTTTTATTCAACAAATTGTAATTATAACTCAATAGAGTTATATATTATCGAGGATCACAGTCAGTCCCCTGTTTTGTCCCTTTATTTGCCAAATCTCCTAAATTAATTTTTTTAGATTTTAAGTTTCATTCATTTTTCTCCCTTTTTATATTCAAAGTTCCAAATAATTTCCCAAGAATGATGAGAAATAGAAACTTGTGACATTCAAAAATTCCTAATGTTTTCTTAAAATTCTCCAGATTCTTTAGAATCCTTGAAAATTTCCAAAATATTTGAGATTGTTCTAGAATCTTCTAAGATAATATTCCAAAGTTCTTCAGTATTCTACAACATAGGTTAGATATTAGACTTTTCCAGAAACTTCTAAAATATTCTGAATACTTTCTAACCTTCTAGAATTTTCTAAAGACTTTCAAAATCCTCCAAAATCTACAGAAAGATTACCGACATTCTCTCCAAGTCTTTTAAACCTGAAATCTGTAGAAATGCTCAAAAAAAATTTAGACTTAAAATCTTTAATCATATAGATTACGGTAGGTCGTAATAAAGAATTCTTAAATTCGAAATCGTCACTACTCGATAAAGTAGCTTATTGGTATCCTAAAAAAGTATAATAAATTTGAAATCTATGGTGTGCAGTTTTTGGTTACCCGCGCTCGCAAAAAATGTTTAAAAATTCTTGTTTGTGGAGTTAATTTTCTTGGGTTTCGATTTTTTTTACATTTCTCGAAGTCAAAAAAAGTCTCCTCAATTATTGGCAGATTTGAATAAATTATTTTCAAAGAAATAATTCCTACTTAATTCACCTCAGTTTTCGTAAAAAAAATTTCAACGCCTGTGTAAATAGAATTTTTTCGGATACTTGTAAACTTTCTAGTGAGAAAAATGCACTAGAAAAAAAATCGCCAAGACCCAAGAATTGAAATTCGAAATACAGCGAATTTTTAAAATTCCAATTTTGATATTTAATGAAATTATCATTTGATGTTTAAAAAATTTTCTGAACATTGGTGGGCTTTTTAGCATAGAGATACACTAAAAAAAACTCGACAAGACCCAGAAATCGAAATTGGAATTACAGCAAATTTTCAAAATTCGGAGTTAGGTATTTATTAGAAATACTTTTTTCATTCGCGGCTTTAAAATTTTTCAAGCATGTGTGGATTTTTTAAGCATATGTGCTCTAAAAAAATTTTAAACTGCACGTGAAAAAAGTAATTCTATTAAAAACCAAACTCCGAATTTTGAAGGTTTTCTGTACTTCCCATTTCGATTCCTGGGACTTGTCGATTTTTTAAAGTGTAATTTTTACGCTAAAAAGGCGCACTATTCTCAGAAAAATGTTTAAACATCAAATGATGAGAATTTCATTAAATATCAAAATCGGAATTTTAAAAATTTGCTGTATTTCGAATTTCAATTCCTGGGTATTGATTTTTTTCCTAGTGCTTTTTTCTCACTAAAAAGTTTCCAGGTATCCGAAAAATTCTATTTACACCGGTATTAAAAACTTTTTCTGAAAACAGAGGTGAATTAGATAAAAATTATCTTCTAGAACATAATTTATTAAAATCCGCCAATAATTGGGAAGACTTTTTTTACTTTAGAGGAATGTAAAAAAAATTGAAACTCAAGAAAATTTAAAAACTCTGCAAAAAAGAAATTTTTTACCCATTTTTTTAAAGCGCGGGTAACCAAGCTGCATATCTATCGATTCAAAATTGATTATACTTTTTAAGTTCCCAATGCACTACTTTTTCGCGTAGTAACGATTTCGAATTCCAGAATTTTTTATTTTCGACCCACCCTAATACAGATTCTCCTGGATTCATCCACAATCTTTTAGTCTTCTGGATTATCCTATATTCTATAATGATCTTTTACAATCTTAAAGAATTCTCAAACATGCTATAATATTTAGAATGTTTCAGAGTCTTCTAAACCCTTCTATGATCTTCTAAAACCTTCTGGAATGTTCCAGAATAATCTGAAATGTACCTGAAGTTTTTAATTTTAAAATGAACGAACTGTTTTTCTTAACTGAAATTTATCTTGAAATATCGTTCAGTCTACAAAATAAAGAAAAATATCATGAGTTTCTTTATCATTACATTAGTTTCAATATTGACCCTTCGTTACACATCTATTTCATGCACACCGTCAGTCATCTAGGACGATATCGTCTTTGGCCATGTTTAAGCCAATGAAATGTATCTAAAAATTCTTTTAAAAAATTAGGGAATAAGTTTTTGATCTCTTCTTTGCATTCCAATAGGTTTTTTAAATGAAAGATTTCATTAATTAATAATTGCAAAATTTTAAACAATGGCATATGCGTAATTTTAATCAATTTACTAAAAAATTGAAATCTCGGCCCTAAGTTAATATTAAGAAAAAATATTTCAGGTAGTTTTAATGTTCAGGATATGACCTTTCAAAAAGACCCAGTTTAGATTTGAAGGGGTTTCAAAAACCATATTTATTTTAACAACTGAAAATGACAAAATTTTAGCAGATAGATTATGAGGTAATTTATAGTAAAAAAATGTTTTTATTGAAAAAAAGTTTATTTATTTAATAAAAAAAATGTTTTAACATTCGTTTGAAAAAATGTTTTTTTTTTTAATAAAAACGTCTTCAGTGTCATTCTCATCCTGACTCGCTTCGACTTAACACACTCGAGCTCGTTGATGCAAAAGATAGTGAAGACTTTCATTAGATTCGTCCATTTTCTAGACTTTTACTGTAATTTATCATTATTTGTTAAATGTGATGAAAAAAAAAGTAAAAACAATGCACTTTTAACGAAAAAACATTTTACTTACCTCAAAGATATAAAAAAATAACGCCGTCCAACATCTAGGACGAATCGTCTACGAGTAAACTTGTATTGACCGTTAAGGGATCGTCCATAAACTACGTAGCTTTCGTATCTCCCTCTATGCCAAGCAACTGAGGAAGACATGGGTATACCACTATAGCCAAGAAGGCTACGTAGTTTATGGACGATTCCTAATCTGAGAAGTTAAAATAAACAATGACGCGCTTACACGCAGTATACATCTGTTGACCTAAATTTTTTGGGGTGTGGGGGTTTCGAAGCCTCGCTTACTATTCCTTCCAGCTGATCCTGAACGCGACAATTCTGCGATGGACGATATCGTCCCAGATGTATGACGAAGGGTTAATAAACCAATATTTTGAAACAAATTTGAGTTTAAAATGAAATCAAATCAAAATTTCGTTCTGATCTACACTTATCGGTGGATCGAGGACCACCTTCCTGGTCGTTCACGCTTCACTGATTCTGTCCCCCGCCCCTGAGCGTCCCGCGACGGCGCCATTGCTCGGGCAGTCAGGGTCGCTGCCAGACGTTGTTTACACCACGAATCTCTGCGCATTTACTTTTGTAAGTTCAGACACCGTATACGCGATCCTGAATGTTGACATAAGACTGCTCGCTCAAATCGAGGACCGTCTACACCCGACCCCGGTCCTCGATCCACCGATGAGTGTACATTAGAATTTCTAGAATTCTGCACAACTCTATAGAACCCGCTCAAATCTACAAAAACTCTATTAATCTTCAAGAATCTTCTAGATTGTTTTCAGAATCTTCCTAAAATTCTGTAGACTTTTTGAGTCTTCAAAAAAAAAAGTCTGGAAGAGACTAGAAGATTTTGAAAAAATCAGGAAGCCCCCTATTTTCCCTAATATAACGGGCAGGGAAAGTCGAAGAATTTTAAAATTGGGATTTTGTAGCAACCCTGTTACTGACCAGCTAATATTAGGAAATTCGTAGTTTTAGGAGATTTCAGAAAACTTAGTACACAAATACTACTCTTCATGTTTAATATTCCGTTTTGATTTATCTCTCTTTATAGATGATGGTCACCGAAAGCACAAAATAATAGAAGTTATATAACCTCTTAGTACTTATAAAAGGCGCTTGAATTCATAAAATCTATAGTTTAATTTTTGTCTAGCAAAATTAATTTAATGCATTACCAGTAATTTCTTTCAATATTAGTGTGGTAGTGACAGTAGAACCCAAATATAATGAAACTGAAGTAATTAAGATGTTTTATTATTACGTGCGAAAGATTTATGGATGCCTGCCAGTAAAGTGAAAAAAAATTTAATCAGCTGTCTTGGAAATTGATGGCCTAATGCTTTACTTTACAAGACCGAAACTGAAGCTAGTACTTTTCTGTTCCCAAGGATACGCACGTTTAGTGGTGTACTTGGAATATTGCGCCGGTTAGTACTTAAAATACTATTTAAAATATTAAATGCATAATCAAAAAACAGTCCAAGTTTTATGCTAAGATATAAATTCTATTATCTGTGTGGAGTGTACATGAACAATTTATTTCTGCTTCTTAGGAAACCGTTTATGAAAAAGAGTATTTAAGTGCTGTAAAAAAAGAATATCAAATTATTAATTCCAAGTCGAAATTGCGGTTTGCGACCTGAATAATTTCTCGTTTTCATTTCAATCAAAGTTTTCTTATGAATAGAAAAGTTGTATGTATTTGTCTACTTATACTGTGAAATCTGATGCAATTTACTAACGAAAACAAACAACAAATCCTTCCATTTTGGCATGCCTCCATTTTGCTAATTCGATGGAGCATGAATGCTTGTGGGAGGAAGAGTAAAGGTGTGAGTTATGCCTTCGGAGTCCACACATTAATGTCTGGAACCGTTTCTCAATGCTCACTACAATTTTAGTTCTTATGACACCCTATCCTTTTTTTGTCCAAGCAACAATGATAAACCATCAGTAAGTTTTGTACTTAGACAATCCTTTTTCTTTTGCAGGACGTACGGAGGATCATCCGCTGGTGGTGGGGGTTACCGCAATGGTGGAGCCAGTAACAATCGTATGGGCGGAGGAGGACAAAGAAATGGATATGGAAGTGGTGGCGGCGGCGGAGGTGGTGCTCGTTTCGGAGGTCGTGGAGGTGGTAGCAGCAGCTACGGTGGAAACTCGGGACGTGGAGGAGGTGGCGGTCGAGGCGGTAACAGTGGAAACATCTCTGGAAACAGCCTGAGGAAACCGAATTGGGACTATGAAAATCTCAAGCCTTTCAAGAAGGACTTTTACATACCACATCCCAACGTTCAGTCTCGTCACACTCGTGAAATTGAAGAATTCAGAGAAGAAAATAAGATCACTCTAAAGGGAAACAAAGTTCCCAACCCAATTCAGTTTTTCGAGGAAGGCAATTTCCCAGATTACGTGATGCAGGGAATCAGGAAGCAGGGTTTCTCTGAACCAACTGCAGTACAGGCTCAGGGCTGGCCAATTGCCATGTCTGGACAGAACATGGTTGGTATCGCACAAACTGGATCTGGAAAGACTCTTGGCTACATTCTGCCAGCAATTGTTCACATCAATAGCCAACAACCTTTGAATCGAGGAGATGGGCCTATTGCTTTGATTCTCGCTCCCACTCGAGAACTTGCACAACAGATTCAGACTGTGGCCAATGACTTTGGTTCGTTGTCATACGTCAGAAACACCTGCATCTTTGGCGGAGCACCAAAGGGACAACAGGCCCGCGATTTGGAGCGTGGTGTCGAAATCTGCATCGCAACACCTGGGCGTCTTATCGACTTTTTGGAACGCGGTACCACCAACCTTCGCAGATGTACGTACTTGGTCCTTGACGAAGCCGATCGCATGTTGGACATGGGATTCGAGCCACAAATCAGGAAAATCATCGAACAGATCAGACCAGACAGGCAAGTCCTCATGTGGTCTGCTACCTGGCCAAAAGAAGTTCGCAATCTCGCTGAAGAATATCTCACAGATTACACTCAACTCAACATTGGCTCGCTGACCTTGGCCGCCAACCACAACATCCTTCAAATTATTGATGTTTGCCAGGAACACGAGAAGGAAACAAAGTAAGTCTTTCTGAAATTCTTACAATTTTTCGCGAGTTTTGGGATTTAAAAGAAATATTGTATATTTTTTAATATGATGATAAAAGATAATGATAGGTTGTGATTTAATCAGCACATTTTACCTCTAAGAAGAACTGATTACATAATAAGAACTAAAAGAATGTTTCACTTTATGAACGTGAAAATTAACAAGAAATGTTTCTTTTTTTTTCTAGATTGGGAACACTGCTCCAAGAAATTGGCAATGTTAATGAGGATGGAGGAAAAACAATTATTTTCGTGGAAACCAAGAAGAAGGTTGAGAACATTACAAGGAGTATTCGTCGCTACGGATGGCCAGCAGTTTGCATGCATGGCGATAAATCACAACAAGAACGTGATTATGTTCTTAGAGGTGCGTCAAAAGTTCTCGAAAAAAAAATTTCTTTTCCAAAAATTTAGAATCTTTCATTTTAATATTGCAAACAAATTTCTTAAAGCTTGAATATTATTTGGGTATTTTTTGATACTAAAGAGTGTTTTTTTCTCAATTTCAGAGTTTAGAAATAAGAAGGGCGGAATTCTTGTAGCAACTGACGTTGCTGCCCGAGGACTGGGTAAGTTTTGCAGTCATTTTTCGACATAAAGTATACAAAAAAATTGGTTTCGCGACTAAAATAAAATCACGTCGATGTGAATTTGGGAGGTGGCGATTGTAGCACAGACTGGTTATATGAAATGATGCCTAACTGTTCGGAAAGTTAGATATTCTCTGGTTTCAGTGTAGCCTTTTAATTTTCATAATCATTTTCGTGAACACATAATTTATTTCAGATAAAACTCGGGGATCATAGTCCTTTTCCCTATTACAATCTTATAAAATCGCTTTATTTTGAAATCCCCCGCCCCTTTAATTCGAAATTCCGATCAATTTTGCTTCGGTTATCAGGGTGGCGACTTAGTCTGGAAACCGGAAATCCTGTTTTTTTTAAAAAAAACTTCGAATTTTAAGGATTCTATTTAAAAAAATCTAAAATTTTTTCTGCTAAAATTTATTAACAATCTGGGAAGTTCCCGGTTCGAACCCGGCCTGCGGCAGTTTTTTTCTGGAAACTTGGGCCGAATAAGATTTAAATAAATCCTAAAAATGTTCAACTCCCAAAAATTCTTCGAATTACAAATTTTAAGCACCACATTAATTGTGATTTAATAAGAAAATTTACAATCAAATGTTTTTAACTTGACTTGCAGAATTTCGAAGGGTTGCCGGGAATTTGAAATCGGTGGATTTAAGCGCCACCCTGATTATAAGAAATCAAAACTTCATGACGTTCAACAATTTTCAATTTCTGGAGTTTTCCAAATTTTTAATAAACTCTTCCACGACCAAGTAAAATCTAGATTCTTCCAGAATCTGGCCAAAAAAAAGTCCCGAGATTTCCTTAAATGCTTTAAAATTTATAAAACTTGAAATCGAAAAATTTTCGAGATTCTAATCTTCTGGATTTTCCTGAATTGATCTTATAAAAAAATGTTGTAAAATTTTTAATACTACAAAATATTCCTAAAATTTCTAGAATCAAGGATGTTCTGAGCTCTGACATTTCCAAAATCCTGCAAAATCATTCAGAACACTCTAAAATTTACAAAAGACTCGCATTATGTTGAAAAATCTTGGGCTGTTTTTAGAAACTTTCTAAAATTCTGTAGAAAATTCTACAGTAATTTAAGTTTTCTGATAAAAATTTTGCATTAACATCTACAGGCCTTGATAAGCAACAAATTTCCCGTTATTAAGAAACAAAATCCCCTTGTTTTAAAAGGAAATACTCTATTTCCCCTAAAATTGATCTACTAAATGCTGTGATCCCTGGAAAAATGCAAATTGAATTCATTTTAAAGTCTTAAGAATTTTATTACATTTTATAAAAATACTATTGATAGTTTTCCTCTAAATTTCTCAAACTTAACATAAGCTTTAAGGGTAGGATAGAAGGCATTAGTGGGTCCATGATGTGGATATTATTTTTTATCGAGTTTGTAACAAAAGCACCAAATTAACATTTTCTTGTCGTTCTTAAAAATCTGTTTAAAATTAGATTTGAGTCGATTTTAAAAATCGTTTTTGAGTTATTTGCTTCGAGAGTTTTTTTATTAGTGAGTCGCTAATGCAATCTATTGGACGTTTTCTTTCGAAACGTCGAAAATAGTAATCGACCTGTATCTGACCCCAAAATGATGAATACATTGGGGATTCCAAGTGTTCAGATTTGAGGCTTTGAATATCTAGGTTCTCTTGGTGATTCTTGATTTTGGCGCGAGATATTTCTCGAGAGCTCCAGTGAGAGAAGGCTTGTGTCAAGGAATTGAGAACGCGTTTTAAACGTAAAAGCTACGGTTACTTAGTACATAAGTGGGCATCTTATAATTTATTTTAATCAGTCTGGTTGTCCTTTGTTTCAGAGGCACATGGTGCACAGAATGCGTTGAGTGTGCGATGAGCGAAATGCAACCCATGGCTCACTCAGTGTCTGTGCTCTAGAAAATATATAGAAGTTATACATGCGCCTTTAGCAGGCGTGTAATGTGTACTCAATGTGCCTCTGTGTACTGCCTGTGTACCACGCAAGTAATATGGTGGTGCGCGGGTATTTTCGCGCTGGTTGGCTGCTGGCTAAGACTGGTTTTGGGTAACGGTACAACCAACACACTTTGTTACCGACATTCAACCCGTGCGAGACAACAATCTATTGATTTTGCTATTATCGTTACTCGATGAAGACATTGCGAACACTTGAACTTGCATTCAAGAATAGCACATCCCGGTACGTGATCACGGAATGCCAAGTTCAATGAGGCAAACAGGGTTTGTATTATTATGGTGCAGCTAACATACATTCATACACGCTTGAGCCTTGTCCAAAAATAAGCATTGCAGTTGTTGTGATAAATAATACGGAATTATCACCTTGGAGTGTCCACTGATCAGGTATTTCCTTGGTAAATTCACTTTTAAGTCGAATATTTATAACTTCAAATTAGCTTTCACACTGCAAAAATCTTTTGTTGTCTGTACAGTGTATGTTAATGACTTTAGCTGCTCATTGATAGTTTTGTTCTTTTTTATCCCTGAGTACTGTTCCATCATATAGATGAAGGAGTTTAACCATTCACTCTTTGAAGGCTATTGCTATTGTTTCCACTTTTTGGCTATTATAAATAATGCTGCCATAAAAATTCTTGTACATGTCATTTAGTATGCATGGTCATACATTTCTAATGGGTATATAA
>JBAGKK010000394.1:760822-794891 GCA_037177015.1 Euceroptres primus | reverse complement strand
AAAATAACCAAAAAAAGTTATTTCGAAAAATGTGTGTGAAACTGTAACGTAACCAACAAAAGAATTGCCCATATGTTCAATTATATTTGTTAAAATACAACAATTGTTAATTTTGTAAATAAATTGCATAAATAAATTCAAAACTTTGGCACTTTGTTTTGGAAACAAATTTTTTGCACTGAAACTCCTCTAAATTTTTGTGCGATAGATTTGCAGTTCAAATTTCTATTAAAAATTGACAATAAAGATTGTTATAGACAATTGAAAAAAATACTCCAAAATGTTTGCATTTTTCCGTAGGAAAAATTGGCCTTCCCAATAAAACTGCTCAATAGGGTATTGATAGTGTAAGTTAATGACCAACCATAATAAAACATTAAGCAAGTTTAAGGAAAATTAAAAATATTCTATAAGATTCTAAAAGTTTGTTGAAAAGTCCAGAAGTCATGAAGGATTTTAGGAAATTCTAGAGAATTCCAAAAATTCTGAAAGTTTAGAAATTTGAAGAGTGTTTTATTATTAGAATGTAAACAGGAAGCTAAAATTTTTGAGGATTTTTTAAGATTCTAGAGAAGCAGCCCCCTTGGTATTTTAAAAAGAAAAAAAACTTCCCCCCTTTTTTAAAAAATCTCCTTTTTCGAAAAAGAAATCCTGTATTTTTCATAAAATTGAACTAATGGACCGCTGTGATCCCTGAGAATTTTTTAGAAGATTCTCCATCTTCTGTAATCGTATAAAGTATAAAGCCTAGACTTTTCCTGAATCTTCTGAATTTAGGGCTCTTCGCAGATTTTTCAGGACTTTTCCTAAACTTTCTAAAATCTCCTAAAAATATTTTATATTCTTTCAGAAACTTCTAGACTGGACCAAAATCTTATAGAATTTCCAGAATATTCTAGAATCATCCAGAGTTTGAAATTCTTCCCAAGTCTTGTAGAATTCTCCAAAAACTCCAAAAGATTCTCAAAATCTTATAAATTTCGAAAATCCACCAGAATTTTCTAGGATCTTCCAGATTCTTTTGAAATCCTCTAGAATCTTCAGAAATTCTTCAAAATCTGTTAAAATTTTGCATAATCTCTTTCAATCCTTTACAAGACTCCCTCCCGAACCTTAAAAGATCCTCCGTATTATCTGCTAAAATACTTCATAGAATCTATTCTAATCTTGCAGAATTTTCTAAAATTAATTCGTTACTGTCTAATTTTACCCTTAAAAACCGCCTGTAATTAAATCCAAATGGGTAATTGTAAATCTTCTAGCTAAATCTATCTACAACCAGAATTCCTTGGTCTTCATCGAAAATTATTCAGGGTGTCCGCAAGTCAGGGAACACCTGGAAATCAGGGATTTTTGTTGGTCAGGGAAAGTCATGGAAATCGGAGGTTTTTGAAGAAAACTTGAAAATGTCAGGAAATTTTCTGTATGTGGATGAAATGTAAATAAATAAAATGTACAAAAATCCATTTTATATTGTAAATTTTGTTGAGTTGCAGGTATACTTTCCTTTATTCCGGACATGAAGGAATGGTTACTAATTATAAGAAAAAAGTAACATATCCAAATTCTGAACTTAAAATTTTAACGGTCGGGGAAAATGAAAAATTGGTCTGTGAAAAGTCGGGGAATTTAAAAAATTAAATTCTGCGGCCATCCTGTTATTTTAAAAACCTAACAAAATTGTGTTACTGCAGTACTCTTACCAAGTGAAAAACTTTAAGGAAGACTCGTAAAAAGATTCAGATGTGGTTGGAGGTTTTTTTTAATACCTTTTGGGAGCCCAGAAATATTTTCTTAGATGTCTGAATTTCGCGTCTTTAGCAGAAACAAGTTGTAGCTCAAGTTCAAACTTAAAAAAGAATTTATTTAATTTCTCACAATTTAAGAAACTGTTGAACTGGTCTTAAAAAAAAACTTGGAAAATTACGTTTAATATGAAATTCTCGGGAAAGCAGTTGGAATTTCCTTTTAAAGAATACGATCAAGTTTGGAATGCAGCAAACATCTTAAAAAGCCTTCTCACACTGGAAGTGCATTTTTTTCGTTCAGAAAAGTCTACAGCTTTCAATTTTGCCCTCATTTGCAATTATTATTTTTTTTTTAAATTAAAGTGCGCTAAATTTTGAAGAGCACTCTGGTCAGAGATTTTGACATTTTCATCTGTTTATTTATTATATGTTTACTCAAAGTATGAGAAAATCGAGATTTTTCACAAAATAATTATTTATTCGTCAACAAAGGTTTGTATAATTATAATGCAAATCATTTCCAATCGACGCAAGGGGACTCACAGAATACAAATAATTTGATTATTGTATGGTTCAATTATTATAAACCAATTAAATTAACAAATAGTCAAATATTGTAATTTTTGTTAAAAAAATTGTTTTCCTAGCTAAAAAGGATTTAAATTATTGTGAGAGTGATTGTCAATCACAATTTCTATAAAACAGTAACAATTATAATTTTTATAAACAATTTGTGGAAAAATTTGGAATTTGTGGTTTTTTCAATTTCGGATTTTCCTTCATCATCTGAATTATTGCAGATATTCTTGAAAATAACATACACTCCCGACAAAAAGTTTGAGTACATTGATATTTTTCAAATGTGATATCTTAAATACAACTTGTTAACAATTTTTAACGATATGCGTTTCCTTAAAATGTATTTAAATCTGCGTCGAATGACCCCTATTTGAATTGTTTTCGATCACTCTGAAAGAAAATATCTATAAAAAGCAAGGTTTTTTGCCAATTTCTTAAACTATCAATATCTCTAAAATTATTTCACATTTTTTAAGTTTCTAAGGCTCATTTTAAAGGGTCAATCCAGAACTTCCTACTGAAATCATCTATAGATTTGTTGGTGCACTTGTATAGATTTGGCAAAGGGTTAAACGCGACAAAAAATAACCTGAAAATTTTTGAGAATGGTCGTAATAAACGGAATAAAATTTAATAACTAGAGATGGTATAATTTTTCCAGAATTTATTATCAAATCACTTAAGCTTTGATTTTTAAAAATAGTTTCGAATAATTAAACCGTTGTTTAAAATTTTCAGATTATTTTTTGTCACGTTTAACCCTTTGTCAAACCTATTAAAGTGCACCAACAAATCTGTAGATGATTTCAATACAAAATCCAGGATTTCCTCTTTAAAATGAACCCTAGAAACTTAAAAAATGTGAAATAATTTTGGAGATATAGGTAATTTAAGAAATTGGAAAAAACTTTGTTTTTTATAGATATTTTCTTATAGAATGATCGAAGACAATAATTCAAATAGGGGTCATTCGGCGCAGATTTAAATACGTTTTAAGGAAATATCGTAAAAATTGTTAAAAAGTTGTATTTAAGATATCACATTCGTTTAAAAATATAGAAAAATATCAATGTACCAAAACTTTCTGTAAGGAGTGTATGTTCAATTATATTTGTTAAAATAGAACAATTGTTAACTTTGTAAACAAATTAAATAAATAAATTCAAAACTTTCATTTTGCGGTAATCGTTCGAAGCTTTAGAAAAAAGTGAAAGCGAAATTAAAGATTTTCACTTATTCACAGCTAACCACTCCGTTGAAGTTTAAGGATACAAGAAAGCTTTTTAAATACATGAAAATTTCGTAATATTTAAAGTCAAATAAGTTTTCAGTTGTCTATAAAATGATTTTTAATAATATTTTATTATGGTTGGTCATTAACACACACTCTCAATACCCTATTGAGCAATTTTATTGCAAAGGCCAACTTTTCCTACGAGAAAATGCAAAAATTTTGGAATATTTTTTTCAATTGTCTATAACAATCTTCATTGTCAATTTTTAATGGAAATTTCAACTGCAAATCTATCGCACAAAAATTTAGAGATGTTTCAGTGCAAAAAAATTTTTCCAGACCGAAGTGCCAAAGTTTCGAATTTATTTATTTAATTTGTTTACAAAATTAAAAATTGTATTTTAACAAATATAATTAAACATATGTTATTTTCAAGAATATCTGCATCAATTCAGATGATGAAGGGAAATCCGAAATTGATCACAAATTGATCACAATCACAAATTCCAAATTTTTCCACAAAAATTGTTTATAACAATTAAAATTGTTACTGTTTTATAGAAATTGTGACTGACAATCACTTTCACAATAATTTAAATCATTTTTAGCTAGGAAAACAATTTTTTAAACAAAAATTACAATATTTGACTATTTGTTAATTTAATTGGTTTATAATAATTGAACCATACAATAATCAAATTATTTGTATTCTGTAAGTCCCCTTGCGTTGATTGGAAATAATTTGCATTATATACAAACCTTTTTTGACGAATAAATAATTATTTTGTGAAAAATCTCGATTTTCTCATACTTTGAGTAAACATATAATAAATAAATAGATGAAAATGCCAAAATATCTGACCAGAGTGCTCTTCAAAATTTAGCGCACTATTTTTAAAAAATAATTGCAAATCGGGGCAAAATTGAAAGCTGTAGACTTTTCTGAACGAAAAAACTCCACTTCCAGTGTGAGAAGGCTTTTTAAGATGTTTGCTACATTCCAAACTTGATCGTATTCTTTAAAAGGAAATTCCAACTGCTTTCCCGAGAATTTCATATTAAACGTAATTTTCTAAGTTTTTTGTTTAGACCAGTTCAATAATTTCTGAATTTGTGAGGAATTGAATAAATTCTTTTTTAAGTTTGAACTTGAACTACAACTTGTTTCCGCTAAAGACGAGCAATTTTTCAGACTTCTAAGAAAATATTTCTGGGCCCCCAAGAGGTATTTAAAAAAAAACCTCTAACCACATCTGAATCTTTTTACGAGTCTTGCTTAAAGTTTTTCACTTGGTAAGAGGATGTTGCTGTAACACAACAATTTTTAGGTTTTTAAAATAACAGGATGGCCGCAGAATTTAATTTTTTAAATTCCCCGATTTTTCACAGACCAATTTTTCATTTTCCCCGACCGTTAAAATTTTAAGTTCAGAATTTGGATATGTTACTTTTCTTACAGTTAGTAACCATTCTTTCATGTCAGGAATAAAGGAAAGGATGCCTGCAAATAAACAAAATTTACAATTTAAAATGGACTTTTGTAAATTTTATTTATTTACATTTCATCATTATACAGAAAATTCCCGCACTTTTTCAAGTTTTCTTCAAAAACCTTCGATTTCCATGACTTTCCCTGACCAACAAAAATCCCTGATTTCCAGGTTTTCCCTGACCTGCGGACACCCTGAATAATTTTCAATGAAGACCAAGGAATTCTGGTTGTGAATAGATTTAGCTAGAAGATTTACAATTTCCCATTTGGATTTAATCACAGGTGGTTTTTAAGGGTAAAATTAGACAGTAACGAATTAATTTTAGAAAATTCTGCAAAATTAGAAAAGATTCTATGAAGCATTTTAGAAGATAATACGGAGAATTTTTTAAGGTGATTTTTTTAAAAAAGGCGGAAAGTTTTTTTTTTCTTTTAAAAATTCCAAGAGGGCTGCTTCTCTAGAATCTTAAAAAATCCTCTACAATTTTAGCTTCCTGTCTACAATCTAATAATAAAACACTCTTCGAACTTCTAAACTTTCAGAATTTTTGAAATTCTCTAGAATTTTCTAAAATCTTCAATGACTTCTTCTAAAACCTTCATGACTTCTGGACTTTGCGACAAACTTCTAGAATCTTCTAGAATATTTTTAATTTTCCTTAAACTTGCATATTCATTAAATTTTTTTAAATCCCACAAAAATCCTCTATATTTTTGGAAATTTTTTGAGATTTTGTAAGATTATTATTAGAGGAAAACCCAGAAGATTCCAATAGATTATGGAAGAATCCAGAAGAATCTAAATGATTGTAGAAGATTTTAGAACAGTTTCGAATATTTTGGAGAATTTGAACAGATTTCAGATAAGTTTTAAAGTTTCAAAAGAATATGATAAATTTAAGGAATCTTTTGTAGATTTTGGATCTTTTAAAAACATAAAACATTCTGAAAACGTCTAGAAGGTTACGGAAGTGTTCAGAAGATTTTAGAAGATTCTGGACGTGAATAGTATATTTTATAGAATATTATAGAATTTTCGGATGTTATTTAAGATTTTAATGTACCTGAAATTTTGAACGTTCAAAGGAACGGAATTTTTTTTTCCTAAGTCAAATTTATCTTGAAACATTACTTCAACTACAAAATAAAAAGAAGAATCATGAGTTTTTTTATCATTAAATTAGTTTCTTTATTAATAAACCAATATTTTAGAACAACACATAGATTTCATAAGATTGTTACAGAAAAATTCCAGAAGATTCTAGAACAATCTCGAATATTTAGGAGAATTTTTAAGGATTTCAGATTTTTATTTTTGAAATAAAATTTTTAAAGATTCTGGACGATTTTAAAATATTTTGGGATTCTCGTGGATTTTGAAGGATTACAAATGATTCTGGAATAACTTAGGACTAAAAGATTTTAGTTAGTTATGGAAGAGTTTAAAAGCTCTGAAAATTTGGAAATTATAGGAACTTTCAGAAAAAATTAAAAGAGTTTTTGAATCTGACAAGTTTCTATTTCACGTAATTCTTGGAAAATAATTCGGAACTTTGAATGCAAAAAGAGAAAAGAGGGGGAAAAATCAATGAAACAAAAAAAGGGATTTTAGGGGATTTTGAGACTAATAGGCGGGAAAAAGGTGGAAATGGAGGGAAACAAGGGAAAAAGGAGAACTGGGAACTGACTGTGATTCTAAAAAAAGATTAGAAAATGCAATTCGACTACAAAGAGAAAAAAATAAGGAGATATTTGTAAAAATATGCGAAATATAGAGACCAATTCTGATCCAAGCTATCAAAACCAAAAATTTTGAAGAACGAATCTTCAGGTCTCAAGAAAAATTGTCAGGAAGAATTAGAATTCCAATCAGGCTTAAAATTGATTGCCAATCATTTCAATTAATCTAATTTTTCCCTGGACCTGAAAAAACCTCAATTCATAATTTTTCAGACTTGACACTAGACTTTCAATGAACTCCGAGTCGAATTCGATAATCGGGTCTAATATCAGCAGAGCTTCAAGAACGGAGAGTTGAAACGCGTATTGGATGCTGTGAGTCGCGTTGGAAAGAAATCCCTCCGTGAATCTGAGGAGAGGTAACAGGTAAGTTTGAAGGATAGAAAGAGAAGAGTGCCAAGAGACTGAGAGAGATGGGATAAGACGTAGAGAAGGATAGAGATAGAAAAGAGAGAGGAGTTGGGGACGAGAAACGGATAAAAAGAGAGACGGAAGACGTGGGCCTCGGCGGCTGGCGGCACCGCTTGATGTACGCCGGGTCCGTAATTACAGGTTTTCGGAACGCCTTGCTCGGCCGAGCCACGCTGTTTGAGAGGCAGGGCCTTCCTCGCCACTACATCTACCCGGTGCCTCAAATTTATCCACTTACTCGAAAAATTCGCCATCTTAAGCCTAAATATGGGCTGCAAAATTTTCAATTTCATCGGCCCAGATTCCAATTTCTGTATTCTGAATTTTTAAGTTTAAGTGGAAGAAATATTTCGTTAATTAGAATTAGGTTGTGAGTTATCTTGTTGCATAAAAATAGGGCTTATTCCTACTTTTAGAAATTAATTTCAATTTTTAAAATCGGGGAATCTATCGGGAAATCAAATACCATCTCTTTCCGTAAATCTTTTCAATGTTATCTAGAGAAAACAGCCAACTACAACACTTACACAGAAAAAAGTTGGGCTTATTTTAAGTGGAATAATTGACCCAAATTTGAGACGCAGCAGTTTTTAGCAAAAAAGGATTTAATTTGAGTTTTAAGCAAAAGAAAATCACATGGCAATACGAATTTTTTTCTTCTTAACCCGAATTTATCTTGTAATATTGTTCCAACTACAAAATAAAGAGAGTTTTACCAGTTAGTTTTCCTGTAATACGGATATTCCATGGTAAGAAAAATTTTGAAAACCATCATCTAACAGCACCACAAAAAAAATTGAAAATTTTTAATTTTGAATTGCGCCCCTAAAACTTGTTATTTATTTAATAAACTATCAACTATCAAACGTTAAGAAGAAACTATCAAACACTATCAAACGATCTTCTAACAGAAGAAGTTTGAAAATTTTGAATTTTTAGTTGAGCCCACAATTTGTTCTTTTATTTTTCTAATAAAGTACTAACTAATAAAAGTCGAAAGATGACTATCATCAAAAACTACCAAACGATCATCCCACAACTTCACAACAAAAATTTTAGACTCCGAAAATTATTTTCCATAAAAAAAGTTAATAAACAACTATCAAAAGTCAGGAGTCGACTATCAAACCCTATCTAACGACTATCAGACGATTGACCGTGAACAAATTAAAAAACTTTTTTTCCACAAAATTTTTATTTTACCGCATTTGCATATTCCCGAATTTTCATATTACCGAATTTTTAGTTTACCGAATTTTCACCGAATTTTACTGAATTTTCTTATTCCCGAATTTTATTTACCAAATTTTCATATTCTAGAATTTTTATATCGGATTTTCAGTTTACTGAATTTTTAGATTACCGAATTTGCATTTTACCAAATTTTCATATTCCTGAATTTTCATATTTCCGAATGTTCATATTTCCGAATTTTCAGTTTACCGAATTTTTAGTTATCGAATTTGTGCATTTTACCGAATTTTCTTCCTGAATTCCTGAATTTTCTTATTCCCGAATTTTTAGTTTACCGAATATTCAGTTTACCGAATTTTCATATTCCAGAATTTTTATTTTACCGGATTTTCAGTTTACCGAATTTTTAGTTTACCGAAATTGCATTTTACCGAATTTTCATTTTTCTAAATTTTCATATTCCCGAATTTTTATTTTATTGGATTTTCAGTTTACCGAATTTTCATATTCCTGAATTTTCATTTTACCGAATTTTCGTATTTCAGAATTTTTATTTTACCGGATTTTCAGTTCACCGAATTTTTAGTTTACTGAATTTGCATTTTACCGATTTTTCATGTTCCTGAATTTTCATATTCCCGAATTTTTATTTTACTGAATTTTTAGTTTACCGAATTTTTAGTGTACCGAATTTGCATTTTACCAAATTTTCACATTCCTGAATTTTCTTATTCTTGAATTTTTTTAACCAAATTTTCATATTCCAAAATTTTTATATTATCGGATTTTCAGTTTACTGAATTTTTAGTTTACCGAATTTGCATTTTACCGAATTTTCATATTCCCGAATTTTTATTTTACCGAATTTTCAGTTTACCGAATTTGTACCTTACCGAATTTTCATATTCCCGAATTTGCACCTTACCGATTTCGTAAGATTCAAATTCGGTAAGATGTAAATTCGGTAAAATAAAAATTCGGGAATCTGAAAAATCGGTTAAATGAGAATTCAGGAATATACAAATTCGATAAAATGAAAATTCGGTAAGATGCAAATTCGGTAAACAGAAAATTTGGTAAAATAAAAAAATTCCAAAATATGCAAATTCGTTAAGTTAAAAATTCGGGAATATGAAAATACGGTAAGATGCGAATTCGGTAAAATGAAAATTTGGGATCCTGAAAATTCGGCAATTTGGGGATATGGTAAAAAACTTTTCGGTATAATGTTGGTTCGGTTACTTGCACTTTCGGTAACTTACTTACGCCCTCACAGGAATTTTTTATAGAACTTTTGCAAGAGGAAAATTTGTTCTTTTGGACTTTTTCCCGTACTTCACATATTTCTCGAAAAAAACTCAAATTTTTCATTTTCAGAAAAACGGACGCCATTTGGTAAATTTTGGGGTTTTTAAAAATTCCTTTGCGGATTTGGGAAAGCTAAGAAATCATTCACAAAGATCAAAATAAAAAAGTTAATTATCTTCATTATTTAAAAAAATATCTGATTTTCAAACAAAAATTTTGAAAAATTTTTTGGGACTCCTTCCTGAAAATTTTTTTACATCACAAAGAGCGCATATGGGTACGAAGTTTCATACTTTCTAAACATTTTGAGCCTAATTTAGGAGTACCGCTGCTACTAAGACTCCAAATTCCAAAGTATATTATTTTAAATTAATAGCATCTGCTTTTGGCAGATCGCAATAGCACGTGCTATACAATTATACACTGAAGAAAAATGATTAGTTGGGCCAACTATTTAGTTTGAAATATATGGTACGGCTATTTTATTAGTTGGGACAATAATTTTATTAGTTGCAGTGACTATTCAATTAGTACCAGCTACTAATAAAATGGTTGCCCCAACTAACAACATAGCGGTACCATATTTTACAAACTAAATAGTTGACCTGACTAATCATTTTTTTCAGTACCGTAGAGTGGGGCTATTCGCGCATGGTAGGGCTAATAGGTACAACTCACTTTTAATATATTTTTTAATATGATAATTTGAATCAAAAAAATTATCTCCTAGCATATAAGATTTAGAAGGATTTCTGCTTTACTGAAGATGAGAGTAGAATTTTATAAGACCTCTGCACAAGCATTGAAAAATGTTTAAATATTTAGGTGCATTTTAAAAAATTGGTTAGACCTCGAAACTTTGTATCAGTTCAATAGTTCAAAAGTAATAAAAAATTCTCGGTTTCCCGTGATTTTCATTCAAATTTAAGTTGTAAAAGGAATTTGTTTTATAAATTCAATTTTTTGCTTTCATTAATTAGTTCAAAAGTGATATATGAAAATTCAAAGATCGGCGGTACAATTAGGCTGGTTCAATAAGTTATGCTATGTGCTAATTTTTCAGTTTTGTGCAGTCGGGTATTTGTTTCCTTTTTAATTATTTATTTTTTTAAAAGCTAAGTTGAAATAATATTTCACAATAATTAATATTTTTCGAAATATAACTTTATAAAATATGAGAATACTTGTCAGAAACCTAATCTCACTTTTCAGTTAGTATTATTTTCGATTTTGCAGCTCAATCGATGACAGAATCAAGTTTTTGTGCTGCATTTTGAAGATTTTAATATCAATTATAAGAGAAAATGGTATCTCTAAAAAGTTATCTGTAATTATTATTTTAATATAGTAATATAATATATATAGTTATATATATATATATATATTATATATAATATAATAATATATTTTAATATTATTTAATATAGTTTTGCTTCCAGGAGAAAATTTGTATCAGTTAAATTATAGATTATAGATCAGTTAAATTGCTCAGTTGGGTATGGCCAGTAAATTAAATGGTTAGAAATTACCTTAGAATCTTAGATGGACGTTAAACAAATTATAGATCCTTCTAAAAATATATTTTGTTAATATTAATGTTGATGTTTAATTGTTTTTTTTTGATAAATCTCAAACTAATATGAATTTCTTAGCTAATCTTTTTTTTCATAGTTTATCATCAGAAAGTATACTCAAACAGTTAAATAATAATTCTAAGTAGTATTTCAGTATTAAAAAATTGTTTTATTCATTTGAAACATAAAAAAACAATAGTTGTACCTATTTAGAAGATCGGCGGCATAAAAAGTTACAACTTTTCAACAATTATTATTAGTAAGTAGAAAATGATTTAAAAATCTAAAAATTATTGATTTCTCTTCTGAATTGAGTCTTCTAACTGTCTGTAAAATGAAAAAGATGAAAAAATTTTTTCTTGGGCGTAAAGTTAAAAAAAACCTCGAAAGATACGTAAAAATTGTACATAATAGCCTCACCCTACGGTATCTTATTAACCATTTTCAATTTATTATACATATGTTTAAATAAGTTAAGGAAATCTTTTAAATATATAATCTTTTAATATTATGACTCTACCATGTAAATTTAAATGATATATATATTTTTCATCAGTAATTTATTTCTACATTTAGAGTCCCCTTAAGGAGCGATATTACAAAGAAATTTGAGATGTTACTTATGGTATTTGAGCCGCCGCCTAGAGATTTATAGCTCCATATTACAGTAGCTTAGGAACAGCATCAGTAAGAAAGAAAAAAGAAAAAAATCACGTAGCAGGTGGAGTTAGCCGACAGGCATCATACCTGAAAATCGTTTTCGTTTTTACATTAATCATCCTTCTAGTCTACTGATATTATACGAACATACTCAACTAAAATTGCATAAAACTCAATTTTCCTTCTTATTCATAAATTCGATTTCACGCATTTCTATTTTTAAAAAACATTTCCAATTACTTATTTTTCTTAAAATCTTGATACAATAGAAAGGTTTTCATTCAGACTCATCAGGTTATATTCTAGAATTTATATTTTTTAAAAAGATTTTTAATTTGAAAAAAATAAAAAAGTATAAGAAACAATTTTTATATAAATTTCTCCTGTTATGTTTAAAATTTTAAAAATTCCACGAGGTATAGAGTACTAAAAAATTTAAGAAACTCGCTGTTTGCACTTTCAAAAGAAAATTCGCTGGCGGCTTCAGCTTTTGTGAAACGTTTAAAGTGCAAGTGGAGGGAACATTTTAGAAAAGAGTTACTTTAAGAGTTAGATGAATTTTCTGAATTGTCATAAACTATCAATCATTTTTTGTCCGTTAAATAAGAAACCAGGTGTTATAATTAACAAAATTTTTCGTTCTAAAATTCGTGTAAAAAATTTTCAAAATCTTTTTTTAATAATTTTAATCTGAAACATGAAATTATGTATAATAGAAATCCAAAGGGGATAAAAGTGAGGCTTCGAGAAACACAACTATGTAAAGCCCATTTCGTTTTTCCTCCCTCTACTTTGAATTTTTTTTTAATGTTTGCAAATCTTGAAAGTGTAGATCATAAAGACCACTTGCTTCTAAATTCTTTTACAATTTTCTATTTTGAATCCTATCACAGAAAACGTTTTTTTGTTCCTTCTGTAAAATTTCATTTTTGGGCTTTACCTGGTTGTCATTCTCAGTTCCTTAAGTAAATAATGCCCAGAATTGAATGAAATATTATATAAAATAAAATAAAGGGATATATATGATAACGAATAAGAATTATTTTTAGCTTTCTTAGAGTTCATGAGGTGAAAATAGAGTACTTCTTGCAGGTTGCGTGTTTTGCTTGGTCACTGTAAAGCGCGACGACTAAATATGAAGCGCCCCTAAGGGGATTATGCGGTCTCACCATAGGAATTGACTTACAACCTAGTCATGAATCTCAACTCTAATGAAGCATTCGCCCTTCTTCGTAATCCTGGATTTAGTCGACACGCGATATCATATTTGGATGCAAGTATAATGTAATTTCTGGTCTCTAAATCTACCACTGTATCATATCAAACTTTTTTGTATTTCCCACAATTTTAATAATTCTCTCCATCTATTATTACTTCTTTCACTAAATCAAATTTATAGTTGCAGTTAGGGGCTTTCATAAGAATTATATAACTTAAAAAAGGAATAAAAGAAATATTTCTTTTTTACAAAAGAATATACTTTTTCATTCTATTGTTCTTTTTCTCCTAATGATTTTTCCTTTTTTTTCCTTTTAATAAAATTAAAAGGAAAGAATGGCTAAAGGTAACTTTAAATTTTTATCTTGAATACTTTTATTAGAGCAAAAAAAAGTCGTCCTTTTCTAGATTTCACAAGACTTTGTTCTGTGTAATCCGTTTGAACGATTGGTAGGATTAGTCTCTAGTTTTTTTTGCAAAATTGCAAACCTTTAACTTGTTTTGCTTGTTTTCGCGATGCTGGTTCCATTTGTTTCACTAGGTCTCATTCGTTGCTAGAGTAACAACCACCAGCGAGAGATTAATCGATATTTCGCAAAAGAGACAAAGAGATCTATTTATTTGATACCAAGAACCAGAAGAGGGAAATTCCCGAGTGGAATTACCAAAATGGATGATTCTATCTTTACCATAAAAGTCTCACAAAAACAAAGTCTGGTAAATTAAAAACATAGAAAAAAGCTAGAAATACATCTAGGATTCTAAATTCGACATTAAAACAGTCCTCTAAAAAATTTTTTGGTTGTCCTTTCATGCTTTGTTTGAATAAAATAAACAATTTTTGTTGTTGTAATAAAGTTGCTTCTTTCGAAAGTTATTTAGTTATTTAGTTATTATTTCCAAGTTGTTCATTGGATTTATTTTCTTTGTTCGGCAAACTGATATTTTAGTTTTATAAATGAGGTTTTGGCAGTTAGTTAGATGTTGACTGACCTCATTGAGATAATTTGAAATTAATTAGTCTTGGGTGTTTAAACAATCAGGTACTATAGGTAAATATATCCAGAATGTCTCCTCCTTGTTTACGATTGGTCGCACATATCCTAGTTGGATAATAAATTTGATCTGACGTGGGTAAAACTGGGCACGAATCAAGGGAGCGTAACACATATGGTAATAAGTTTACCCCTATCTGTCGCTCGCGGTTAACTGGCTTCCACACCAGATTTTCTCTGCGTACACACAGTTCGCCTCACTGATTCATATTCATGCGAAACTCTCCTTGTCAGCTCTAGACAATATTTCAAAAAACAAAAATTACACAAAAAGATAATGAAATTGGGCTGACAGGAAGAGGCAATTATTTTTATTGGTAAAAAGTGTAGCACAGTGAAAGGAAAGATTTATTTCAGAGAGTTTAAAAGTCTCTTCTCAATGTGGCTGAACGTATTTATAACAAGTTTCTAAAAAATTTATAAAAATATTAGATTAGATTGAGGATTCAAATTTATTTATCCTTTTTTATATAAAGGAAATAAAAATTTTCCTTAAAAATGTTTAAAGTAATAAATACGGTAGATCTGGAATTTCAAGAGGATTCTTTTTATTCTAATATAGGTATTCCCGAATCTGATCAGATACGTATAAAATATTCCCAGTTCAATAGTGTTAGAAATTTCTCAACCAGAATCCGTTCGAAATCCATGCATAAGTAGAAATTACATTGGTTTACAATCCCTTGTAAAAAGTAAGATCTCATCACTATACTGAGGAAGGTCCATTTTTTGTGCAGGATTTGAAATCGGATGGATTTCAGTAACCCGGAAATAATAGGGATTTTATCCGGTTCTTTTTCTGACGATAAAAGTTTATATCAACATTTTAAATATTTGTGGAGAATTTATTTTTATACAGTTGAAGGAAATTGAAATTGAAATAGAATGACATTTTTATATTAATTTATGAAATATCAGTATTTTTTCAAATTTTCTACTTCAATTCAATTTTGTATTTTCTCTCAGTCTTTCTTTTCTCAAAAAGAGAAAAATATGAGAGAGATCTTCAAAAGTAGGAATATTTGAAATAATTCTATTCCACCATTATCACTCATCGAAGCAACTAGTACGACGTGCAATATTACGTACATATGGCCGTTTATTGATTTCTGAGGCTGGTCTGGACCAAAGGCCTGCACTCGAGTCTCATGCTCATGATGCCATGTGTATGGTCTGACCACGTTTAATGAAGATGCCTGAAAGCAGCTCAAGCATTTAATGATGATTCGCGATATTAGTTCCCAATTTTAAATCTTCCTTTCTTTTATAAGTTTCAAATAACTTCCAGATTTATTAAAAATATTTTACTTTATAATATAAATGAAATAATTGCCATGTTCAATTATTTTATCTAGATTTTATCACTGTTTAACATTTATTTGCAAAATAAGTTTTAAAAATAATCAAAATTCTCTTTTGTCTTAAATTATTCTGATTGTATTTTAAAGCCATTATTATGCTGCTTTTATCTTTGTGAAGAGGAGAACTGTGAGCTGCATTCCACGTATTGAATTATTTGAAAACTAACCCACCACTCTTTGAAATTCTCCTGTTACGAGGATAACAACAGTGTTGAATTGATTGTTCTCCATCAGGCTGTAAAAGGAACGAGAATGCAATTGAAAAATAAAAAAGGAAAGAAATATGTTTTCAAAATTGCGATGAGTTGGACTCCAATTTTCAATTAAGAAAGTTCAGTTTTAATTTCAAATTAAATATAATTTATATCTTAATCTTTTAAAGATTGTTTTCGATTCTTGTAAACTCTGTCATATTTTAATAATTGTCAATCCATGCCAAAGTAATTTTGTATTTAATATACATTAATCCTGTGCATACAAAGTTATGAAACCAAGTTTTATGAGAGCTTTTAGAAATGTAAACTAATAAATTAATTTTATGTGCCTTTGTTTTTCTCAAACCATAAATTTTAAAATGTTTCTCAATTTTGTGGGTTGAGCTTTGCACATGTCGGCCAATTGCTGCTTTATCTACATCAACAGCTTTTAAAACCTTGTTGATTTAATCAGAAGTTCAAATGAACTTCTAGTTTACTCGAGAAAACTCGACCAATACGAATGCTTATCGGTATCTTGATTAAACTCAGTATAATGTTACTAATTGAAAGAAATTTTGTCAAAGATGTAATTTTATACTATGCGCTAGTATGTAAGCTAAAACATGAAATATTAAAACTGTAGAATGTAGGTATTTTAAAAAGATAAAATAAACAACCAAGTGCAAAGTTAAATTTTCCTGGTATGCAAAGAATTTCTGAAGGAAAATCCTTGAGGAAAAGTTAGAGTACATAATGAGCTATGTTCATTACAGCCAACTGCTTTGGAGTTAAACAGGAACGTATATTTAGTATTATAGTTGTCTTGCGAAGAAAATTTTCAAGATTAAACTCGTTTTGAGTAAAATGGACTCAGAGATGACTTTGTAAAATGGTAATAGAGACATATTTATTTTAAATTGTATGTTCCATGTATATATAACGAAAATAAAGGGTTTTACAACCCTTACAAATTTTACAACTTCATGTCTTTCACTTTCGACAAAATTATAATGGTCCTCATTTTGTCTGTCGAACTATAGCATGTGTATACAACCTGTTGCATCTAACAATAATGATTTCAACTTGATAAAGAGTACTAAAACAGATTTAATATGCAATTTTTCTACCTGTTTAATAATCATGCTTCATATTTGCTTACTATTATTTGCAATATTTTTTTATTGAGCTTCAATTTTGTTTTTAAAATTTACCTATAGTTGTGAAACTATAGGTAAATTTTAAAAACAGAAATTATAATTTTCAATTCAATTCATTTTCATTTTCAGTAGAAAATGTTTGTCATTGTTTTAGAAGAATAGTTCTAAAAGAAAAGCTTCGCTTTTATAGAAGGATACGACAAACAAACAAGTTAATTCTAGATCCTTTATCAAGTGTACTTGAAAGATTGTTAATTTCCTGAAAGTGGATAAGAAGATTTGTCGTGTATCGAAAAACTGAACCTTTGTGAAAAGCTTTTCGTCACGCTGCTGGTCAAAAGCATCAAAAGACGGGATCCTTTGGAAATCCTTGAGCACATATATCCTTATTTGGGGATGATCGACGCAGACTCTCGTGACGATAAAAGTTCCTTGCGTGGAGAGATAAAATTGACCACGATGAGTAAGGTAGGGAACCTTTGCTGATATCTCGTATCAGAGCTAATAGGGGTGAAAGTAACGTTCGCGATAACCTTGATAACAAGCATAAAGACTATAAGTTAATCACGAAGTAAGCATGGAAACGTTAAGGGGAAAACTTTTTTACTCTCCAAAATGTTTTGAAACTTAGGTACTAATAATCAGAGAATTAACAAAATAAGTTTTTCATTTAACATTGATTCACTACTTTACGAAAATTTAATTACACTTATTTTTTATCCTTTCCACCAATTATATTAGAATTTCCTCAGTTGACCAATTTTCGAACATCTTGTTTTTTTAAAAAGATATTTCGTAATTTAGTCTAATATTTCCTATTATTAAACAAACTTTAAATAACAGTGAATATTGATCATTTCTACACTGTTATAAATGTCCATGGCAATTTTCAGAGACATGAGACTGAAGCTTTCTGCAGTTACCGTTCCTGAAATTTCAGTTACAGTTTGGTAAATTTCAGTAACAATTTGGTAAATTTAAGATAAATTTAGGAAAATTCAGTTACTGTAACTGAAATTTAAGTCAAATTCGTGAAAATTCAGTTACAGTTTGGTAAATTTCATTTACGATTTGGTAATTTTCAGATACGGTTTCTGAAAAGTATTTTAAATTTTATAAAAATTTCTGTTACTTTCGTAACCTAAAAGTTCCGGAAATTTACGAACATTTCTAACAGTGTATTTAAAACATTGAAAGAGTTGAAAATTGAATGACTCGAATTTTAAGTGATTTTAAAGCATCATGAATTATAGTTTTTTTTTTTGCGAAAATTTCGAACGAATATTTGTATCATGAAAATTTAAATCACTAATGCACAACAAGCAATATTCTCTATTATATTGAAACTATATATTCTGGCATAATAGAGATTAATTTCTATTATATCCTGTTATAATGAAGACCATTAAATATATTATGTTTACTTGGTACCTATGGGATGTGAAAGGAATAATTGAGTAGGCCAATTTGCTTTAATATGGTGGCCTAAATTGAAGGTGTTAGATTTGTATTAATTAGGTATGTTTACATGGGCAACCATTTGTTATCTTCGTTAATGTAAGTGCGTCATTGAGCTACTGACGTGCGTTAACACACACACACACACACACACACAGAGAGAGAGAGAGAGAGAGAGAGAGAGAGAGAGAGAGAGAGAGAGAGAGAGAGAGAAGTATCGATTTCAACCTTTTTCGTGACGAGCCAATGCAGGTCCTCTTACTAGCTCATGAAACCAAGGGAATAAATTGCAGGGTTTTATTCCAAGGGAAGATCACAAACCAGAAAGAACATTATACGAGAATGACATTTTTAAAGAGGGAGAAGTTAGTTTTATTATCTTCAACATTATTCGTATCGATTCAAGTAATTGAACTTTGAATTTAAAATCAGGTTTTACATTCACCCCAATATTATGCAGAAAAATATCTTGAGAAGCGTTTTTAGTACAAAATAAATTAAATAACATTTAAGTTTATAATGTTTGTGAATAAATTCGTAGATGAGAATTATTAATATTGATAATTTTACTTGAGTTATTTTTAAAGTTTTATTTTATTAATGAATAGAATACATAGAGTGGTTACAAGAAAAATGTAAAGGGAAATTCTGAAGAGAGGAAAATGTTTTGCTTGCATGAAAGAATGCAATAAACAATCTAGTTGAGAGATAGATATGATCATATTTGAACATTATATTTCTCCCATGAGCAACTGGAGTGATATTACTGTGTAGTATAGTGCTTGTGTGGTAATCTGGGGATGTACTCGCTGTGCAAAGAGAGTTACTATATAGTAACTATATACTTTGTGTAATACAGTCTTACGATTGTCGTAACCATAAGGCACAAAATGAAATTGATAAATAGGCTCCCGTAATAGTAGTTTTTCAATTTTCTCTTGATTCAGTAGGGTGGTTCACAAAAAACTTGTTTTTATTTTTCGGTGCCCGTATCGCGACAGTTTGTTCCTTTAGGTGAGAAAATGCACTCCTAATTTTTTCAGATTAAAAAAAAATTTAGAGGTTGCGAGCATCAAATTTACGTAAAAATTAAGATTTTCGTAGTTTTAGATTTAAAAAAAAATACACATATCAATTTTACAGAAATATCTTATGAATAAAAACTGTAGCTAATACAAAAGACAAAACTCTCATTTTGTGTTCGTTTGAAAAAAAAACATTATTTGGCGCCGGTAAAAGGCATAAAATGTACATTTTTCTTATGAACAGACAGATATCAGAGCGTAATTGTACCCCTAAACATTTTTAGTCAGGATTGCCAAAATTCTAGGACCTGTCCCATGCAATAAGGAAAAAATATACATATACCTAAACAGATTTTAATGAAAAAAATAGAAAATTAAAAAAATTAAATAAAAATTCAGCTTTACCATTTTTGAGATTTATTAAGGAAAATATAATAAATACAAATTCTCATTCTTTTCAATCTTTTTAGTCCTTGTATTAGATACATGAAGTTATTAGATATTTTCGTTCATACGATGTTTACTGAGCTGAAAATTTGGAAGTAAATTTTCATGAGGCTTTGGAAATCAATTTAAAAAATAAAATAAAAATAATACCTTAAACTATCTGAAATTTATTATGAAAATACATGAAAAGATTAATTTGTTATATTTACAAAATAAAAGATAGTAAATTGATTTAGCTATAAAAATATTGGCGATGGATTATCTGTGGTGGAAAGGCATAAGCGCTTAACTGACATTTTTATGAAAATTGAGGTAACACTGATTTAGGATCACAAATTAAGCCTTATAAAAGGATAAAACGTCAAAAATATTGTATCAAGAGATTAAAAGAGGAATTAAAATTGCATATTTAAAGTTTATTATGTTTTTAATGATTTACATGAATGTATTTATTTGGAAGGTTCTATTTATATTTTGGGGTTATACGCTGTGTTTAAAAGTACATTTTTTCATTAATTCTGTTTGTTGCACTTTACACACATCTATACTTTGTTCATTTCGACATCTTTACAAAAAATTTAAATATGTACAATCATAAAGGGTAAAACTTAAAAATTTTATAACCTACCACTTTTAGGCTAAAATATATTTTCGAATGTTATTCACAACTAACATATGTTTAAATTAAGAAACTAATAAAAGATGTATTTTTCTAAAAAAAAAAGATTACCTTCTTCAGAAATATCCGATTCATATTGTGCAATTAAATCTATCTTGGCTGATTAACCTTATTTATATCGAATAACCTTATATAGCTTTATAAGCCTTATAAGCCTTTCATTAACTAGTTCTGTCATGTTAACATTAAACAAACTGAAGTTGATAAAAACTCCTAAAATCCGATTTAACTGACATAATCACTTAACTGAAAATCAGATAGGCAATTATGCTGCAAACATATTTAATTTCACTAAGATCCTTTGATTTCTTCAAAATTTGATCAGCATATTTAAAAAGTACGTTAAAAAATTCGACTACACGCCTAATATGAAAACTATCTGTTATTTCTCAGATTTTACGGAAATAACAGAACACAAAACCTTAATTATCTCGAAATCATGACAGGTCGAGATAAGCGCTTATGCCTTTCCTGCACAGGTATGTCCGAGTTATTTTGAGTTATTTGCTAGGACGTCAATTTCCCTGATTAGATGAGATATTAAGAGAAGGTTAAAAAAGATTTCTTCGAACGGTGTGAAAACAGGTGTTGAAAGTTTGTAAGATTTCCCTTTTTAAGACATGTCCGATTGCAATTTGCAGTGCAATAAAGTTTTTGATTTCAATTTAAGTCGCTTTATCCAGAAATATGTATATTGTATGTATATAATAATTAGAAACTTACTTTATGAACATGTAAATTCCAGTTTTCTCCATAGACCTTGCAACAGCTTTCCAACTGGCGATGATGGTGTATTTCTGTCGTGCCGTAAGCGGAAGTCGTGGATCCGTGGCTGCTGGAGGTGGCGGACTTTCACGTCCGGTTTGATTCTGAGTTGTCGAGGACGCCAGCTTGCTAAGCTCGCAACCCATTGTGAATTTGTGTTCACGGCGAGCTTCACCCCCGAATTTTTCTAAAGCCAAAGTCCTCCAAAATTCCTCCTCCAATTTTACATGACGGAAAATTTTCCAACTGCATTTTTCTTCACGTACCACATCGAGACATTCGAGCACGACGCATCTTTTTTCGTTTTAACGTCATATTGATGGATTTTTTATTTTATTTAAAAATCACGCACTTCACTGGGTGTTGTTTTCTCAAGATGATTCAAGTTTTTCTGTGAGGAAGAGTATTGCACACATATTCGATTACTGATTTAATTAATCCCCGAAGCGGCACGCTCGCATGAACTTCCGGAGTGATGCAGGATTCCGGAACTTCAGGTTATTGGATTTTGTTGAGATTCTCCTGAGTTTTCTAAACAGATTTGCAGAGATTTAGTTAAATAGAATTTACATAAATAAAATGTTGATTTTTATTTGTAACGCAAATTTAAAAGGAAAAACACTACCGTAGAGTGGGGCTATTAGGTACAACTTTTACGTATTTTTTGAGGTTTTTTAAATTTTACGTACAAGAAAAAATGTTTTTAGATATTTAATTTTTACAGACAGAGGACTCAATCTTAAAGAGAAATCAATCATTTCTAGATTTTTAAATTATTTTCTCTAATTATCATTGTTGAAAAGTTGTACCTTTTTGTACCGCCGATCTTCTAAATAGATACAACTACTGTTTTTTATGTTTTAAGTGAATAAAACAATTTTTTAATATTAAAATACTATTTAGAATTATTATTTAACTATTTGAGAATACATTCTGATGATAAAGTATAAGAAAAAGTTTAATTAAGAAATTCAGATTAGTTAGAGATTTGTCAAACACAAACAAATAAAACAATTAAACATCAACATTAATATTAACGAAATATATTTTCAGATGGATCTATAATTTGTTTAACATCCAGCGTAACTTGCTGAACCAGCCGAATTGTACCGACGATCTTCAAATTTTCATATATCACCTTTGAACTAATTAATGAAAGCACAAACTCGAATTTATGAAACAAATTCCTTTTACGACTTAAATTTGCAAGAAAAACACGTGCAACTGAGAATTTTTTATTACTTTTAAACTATTGAACTGATACAAAGTTTGGAGGCTTAACCAATTTTTAAAAATGCACCCACATATTTAAACATTTTTCAATGCTTGTGCAGAGGTCTGAATCTTATATGTTAGGAGATTATTATTTTTATTTAAATTATCATATTGAAAAATATACTTAAGGTGAGTTGTACCTATTAGCTCCACCATGCGCGAATAGCCCCACTCTATGGTAATCTTTATTTTTAAGAAAAAAGCAGCATTTTTTTATTCGAAACTTCAGAGCATCAATGAAAGTATAAGTATCGTAATTTACAGCTTCAAAGTGCCTCTTAAACGTTTAATACTCTTCTAGTCTACTATGTGTTAGGCAATAGACTATAAATTTGTAATATTTTGTTATTTTATGACTTCATGAAGTCCACGAGATGTGTTGTGAATTGTGACGCAATATTCACTGAGAAAATGATTCGTTTATTTGCTTAATAAAATTAAAAACAGATCAAATAAAAAATGTGCTTGATTTAAACAAATTTTGTTTGATTCAAACAAACTTCGTTTTCTCAGTGTTTCTTGAGAAAGTGACAAAAGTGTCAAATATTTTTTTACATAATTTATCTGTATCAACATGTACGGGAAACATTAATTTCACGATAACATAAATTATATAATAATCACGATAAAAGTACACAAAATGAAATTTAAAATACCATTAATATTAATGTATAAATTACATCTACAAAACCGATATAAAATTATTTTGCATTTTCAAGAGTTTAATTTATTACATTCAAATTTAAATATTAAATCAATTATAAAATGAATATAATAAGCTGGAATAGCAGTGTTTTCGCCTCTTTCATACGAAATGATTAACATAATGATATTGAAAATGTTCAAAAAATATTTTATATTGATTTAAATGCCGTACATTAATTAAGTCAACGAAATCCTACTTCATTAAAATATCATAAAATATAAATTGCGTAATTATGCATGGTCGTTTTAATCGAACCGATTTTCGCTAATATAATCAGGTAATATTTAGTTATACGGTAGACTTCTCTTTTACCAGGATAAAGATTATTATTAGATGAAATTAGTCGATTTGTTAAATTAATCAATCGCTTTTTTAGCAATTAGAAATTTTCTCATTTTTCTTAAACGTAGAATGCCTCAGTAACAGAAATAGAATGGTGTTAACATTGTGTTTTAGACGAGAATAACAACTTGTGTACAATAACATTATCAACAGGAGAGTATTAAAACGGGTCGATTCCTGACCCCGTTTACGACGTGAATATTTGTGTAAAATTGATGTGCAAAGTTCATCAAAACCCTTAATAATAATCATTTAGGGCAAATTCCTAAACTGAATGTGTTTAGATTAAACAAGGATTTGAATTACGGAGAGCGGAAATGTGTCACTAAATATGCTTACATAGCTTCCATGTAACTGGGTTAATGATCAGTATAATATTAGTTATAATATTATAATGTAAATACGGCAGTTTATTATAAAACAATAAAGTTTATTCTTTATAAAATTTTGGTTTCTACATTATAGGGTAAATGCACCAATTGTCGAGCTGTTACTTATTTGATTTGTACTTTATTATGCCCACGCAATCATACGACCATAACGGGCAACCAAAATTATTTTCACTTTTGATCTATTATGTAGATGTAATTTGTTTGGTACAATTTGTTTGACTTAAATAAAGGATTTGCTTAAATTAAATCCATTTGAGTTTATACAAATATTCGTTTGATTTAAACAAAAATTATAATCCGCATACAAAAGTTCCTTTAAAAAAAATGCTAATAGAGCAGAAAGATCTTTCTCACAATAAAGACTACAATCATACTGAATATAAAGGCGATTGAAACATGTTACAGTACTGCCGTTACGCATCCCGCGCATCTCAACAGGTAGTCTAAAAAAAGTAACACAAAATCGAAAAATTTTTTAAAATTATTTATAAAATTGAATATTTAAAAAACAAAATCTTTACTTCATTTAAAACAAAAAATGTTTAAAGCAAACAAGAACTTTATTTCATTTTAACAAAATATTTATTCGATCTAAATAAAAATTTATTCAAATCAAATAAATAAAACAAATAAATAATTTGTTTGAATCAAACAAACATTTGTTTGACCCCATATTAACGTTATAATTTGTTTGATTCAAACAAATTTTGTTTGATTCAAAAAAATTTTGTTTCAATCAAACAAATATTTTTCTGAGTGTATTAAAGTTTCAGGTTAAAAGAAATCAACTGTTTACTTACAAATGGTACAAAGTCGGTTACTGGTGCATTTACTCTACTTGCTCTTTAATTTGTAGAACAATTGTATTTTTCTATTGTGTTGCTGTTTTGGAAATTATTTTATTTTGTTCTTGTAGTTGAAATTGATTTAATATGATTTTTTAATGATTTTTTAATACGATTTTTAAATGTAATTTCTGTCTTAATAATACATTTTTCCAATTATGTATATCGTCATATAAAGCACTAAAGTTATTCATTTCTTTATTTTCTGGAGCAATATGTACCATATATATTATTTCTTTCTGTGAGTATCTCGAACATAAAACTTATGTGTACGAAAATATTTCCTGCGGAATCTCAGAGTAGATGGAATTTCTGTGTAACGCATATTTAATTATGGATTAATAAGCAGAAGGAATAATTCGAATATAAATATACTAAGGATGCTAATAACTATTATTTACTCTTAATCATTTAAAGATAGTTATTAAATAAGAAAAAATAGTTATTAAAAAAGATTTTAATAATTAATTAGAAAACTTTTTTGATAAATAAATGATTTTTTAAAACAAAAAACTGGTTTAAAAAAAGCAAATTTTAACACATACACATATCGCTATCACCAATCTCTAATGGGGTCATAAATCTTGACTCAGCTTTAAAGAACCCCTCAAAATCGACCTACACAATTCTAAATTTGAAACAGTTGATTTTTCCTGCCGAAGTAAAAGAAAGGCATCCGATATGAAGTGCTACACTAAAATTTGTATAAAAGCCTTTAAATTTAGGTTTCTTTTACTGAAAGACATTGCAATTTTATTAAATGTTAATTTTTATTGTAATAAAAGTTCTTTGAATAAATTAATCCATTAAAATAAATTGAACCGTTAAAATATATTTCAGTAAACCTCAATATTCTTCCAATACATAAATTTGAATCACTTTTTATTTTATTCTTATGACTGATATTAATTCAAATATTAAATTTCTGCCTACCACAAAAATATTGAACGACCCCTATACGAAGAAACAATATCTGCTGCATTTCACACAGAAAAAAGTTGTTTTTATTCAGACATTTGTTTGTATTAAATAAATATGTTTTTCCATGAGGTTAAAAAACATTTCTTTGATTCAAACAAATATTATTTGAATAGGAAAAATTTTTTTTGAATCAAACGAACTTTTTTCTGATAAAAAAATGTTTTTTTAATACAAACAAATTTTCATATAGAATCAAAAAAAAGAAGTTAAAAATGATTTTTCTAACTTGAAAATAAGTTTTCTCTGAATGTTTCATCGAAAGGTTTGCTTCATTTAAACAAATATAAATAATTTGGTGGATTCAACCAAACATTTGATTCATTCAACAAAGTATGCTGTAAAATTAATAAAACGAATCAACCTAAAGCATTGGTCGATTGAAACAAAAGAGTTTGGTCACTTAACAGAAATTTTCTTCGCGTAACCAAAGTTATTTTAAAATCAACATACCTCTCATCTGTGAATGAATTGCAGAATTACAATATCTAAATACAACACAGCTGACATTACCTTATTTTTGTTGGTTTTACTAGCTACACAGAATTTTCATTAAGTGAATGATTTCCCAGTAAAAAAAAAAGAAGAATTTATACGAATTGAAAAGAATTAGCATTTTGAATTCGCGCTAATTCACATAAATCTCGCTTTCTGCATGTTTGGTTTCATAAGAACTAACCAACATCCAAATGAATTCGCGCTGACGAACTCAGACGAATTGGAAGTTGATTTTTAAGGCTCACGAATTAAAATGAATTGACAGACTCATGAATAAATCTGTGCTGACGCAGTGGAAAGAATTCGCTCCCTAAAACTTGTTCGCCGCATTTGCACGAATAGACGATTCAAAACTTAAATACCGTCTTTTCGTATTTTCAATCCAATTCTTACCAATTATTTCTTTTTTTGCTGGGTTGCAATTATAGTTACACTTGCATATAAAAAACAAGGGGTAAAAAGTCACTCAGAAAAAAATTTTACTTGAATCAAACACACCGTTTCTTTGAATAGACACAAATATTTGGTTATTTTAAACAAATTTCGGTTGATTCAATGAAATATTTATTCGATTAAAATAAACGTTTGGTTTACTCTAATAAATGTTGTGATCGACTAAAAAATTGGGTTGAATGAACCAAATTTTTCATTGAGTCAACTAAAACTTTGTTTTATTCAACCAAACCTTTGTTTGACCATTTATTTGGTTAATTCGACCAAATTTTGGTTGAATGAAACAAACTTTTTCTGAGTAGTGTAAAACAGGATAAAATCGTTGAAAACAGTTGAATCTTATCCCAATTTTTTGAGGTAAATACTTAATTCTACCTTGAAGTTTGAGATAAGATTCAACTGTTTTCAACGATTTTATCTCGTTTTGCTACACATTTTGCTCTATATTTTTTCTGTGTATAGATTTGCAGTAACATTAATAGAAAAGCGTAACCTGTCACCATTTTTGTAAATCTAAAAGGAACTATTTTTATCCCTATATAAACCACAATACCTCTCTAAAAAACTTCATTACTAATCTCCACCAAATCCTCAAACATCACCAAGGTCTTCAATCACACCAACACTCCCTAAATCCACACTTGTCCCAAAAAGCTCGGATTTTTTGTCGACATGACGAACCTCCAATACCTCCACCACCACCAACATGACTATCTCGTTATTTTCAGGCGTTCCTCACAGTCTTTCGTTTCGTTTGTTTTGAAAACCTTGCTTTAAGGGGGTGTGGGGGTGGGAGTCGGGGACAGCATTGTTGGTGGTGGGGGAGTCCTGGACTGGTGGCAGCTGTGAGGGAGTGACGGGGTTGAAGAGAATTCGTGGACGAGGTGAAAAAACGGAGAGCTTTCACGGGAAGAGGATAGCAGTGGCTCGTCGTCGTTGTCTCTCGCCTTCAACCTCAGCTTCTCGCATCAAGTGCTTGGTACTTTCTCTGTTTATGTATTATCGTGTGCAACACGGCTAGTAATCGATTTACACGAAAGGAACGTAAAAATGCGATACGCACACTGTCCTCAGTCACACATGTCACGCGCGTCCACACACGTTCCCTTTTCTCACGATCTCTATTACAGTACCCTTAAGGAGGTTGAAATACAAACCCTCCCCCTGTCTGACTAACACTTCCGGATTTAGAAGAAATGAGAAAGTGGATCTTCCGGTAGGTGGTTTTTAAATTCCAAGTCTGTTCAATTTTTTTCACTGGGTCCTACTTTCGCGGAAGATCGCGGCAGATTAAGGGGGTGTTATCCCGGGGCGCCTGGACGAGAGGGCCGCGAAGAACGAGGAAGTCGGCCGTATTGCCTACAGCCCAGGCGAGCCGAGACTGAGGCGCCTGTATCAAGCGCTGGGAGACGCATGCGCCCCTTAAAGCTCATTGCAATCCGCTCGGTAGGACTTCGCTGGCACGTACGGATGAGAAATTAATTGTTTCTCCCCCGCAAGTTCCCCCTAAAAAAAGAGAGGGTGACAGACTCTGGCCTCATATGGGGAGTTTAGACGAAGATTTTACCTTACTTTGACACAAAGTACTGGGCCTAGACGATATGATACGCGTTTCCGCCCTAAATAGGAGGGGTGTTAAGGGATAAACAATCAGGGTCATTTCCCATGATGTGGGAGAAAACTTGGAGTTGATTTGTATTCGCGGAAGGACAAGCGGTGGGTGTGCATCTGTGTGTGTAAATTTGCTAACGATGGGAGGAAGATTGTTTTTTTTTGTGAGGGGTTCGGCTACGGAAAAATTTCAACAATGCCTGAGTGCTGCTATAGAAAAAGAGCCAAGTTCTAATAAATTTTTTGATCGACCAAAAAATTTGGTTGTATGAACCAAATTTTTGATTGAGTCAATTAAAACTTTGTTTGATTCAAACCATAGAGCCCATGCATTTAGCAATGACCATGACCATATAGCAATGCATTTATTTAGTTGATTCAATCAAATTTTGGCTGAGTCAAACAAACTGTTTTCTGAGTGCAGATCTATAAATTACAGAGAAAAAAAGTCCAGTTTCAAGCCCAAAAAGTTGGTTTAATTTAAGGTGTAACAATTTTAAGCCTTGAGGGAGGACAGATTTATGCCTTATACCTGGAGACAAGGATCATCGAAAACTAGCTGTAACAAAAACTAGACTTTTTGTTTTCTGTGTAGCTTTATGTTCCTTAAACTAAACTGCATTTCTATAAAATTGCGAAACAGTTTCTGCCCCTGTAGTCACATAAAAATCTCTGTAAATGACAAATTAAAGTCGCATTAACTCTCTTAATGATCCTTATAAAGTTTCTTAAGGTTTTTTTATGTTCATTGAAGTTCTTAAAGAAAACTTGGTTCATCTTTAAATTAAATTTGAAGGGTGCATGCGCAGATCCTCCCAAACGCAAAAATTTTCAAAACACGTTTTATTGATTTTTATTTATGTAATGATCCTATCTCATATCCCTGTCAAACGAGGTGATCGAATTTGAATTGGAAGTTAAAAAAATAAAAATGATTCATTTTGCATTATTTTGAACCTATTGACATCGCAACAAATTAACTAGATTTTGTGTAATTATTATTAAATTAAAAATTAGAAATTATTCCTATTGCATTATTTTGCACCCATTAGCATCACACTACATTGTCTAATAAAAAAAAAGTTTATAAAAATATTTTTATGAGTGGCGTTTGGGATGTTTTGCTCAAAGTCGATTTTTGATTATTTTTTTGTCGAAACTGGTTACGTTTTTTCAACTTTTCTTTTCAACATTCAACAGAGCTTGGTGGAGACTATAGAAACGGGTTTTATTGTGTTTCGTTTTAAATCAAACGCGCAAAAGTAACACAGTTTTTTGTCTCTTCTGAAAAATTTTTATTTTGTCACTTGGGAGGTTTTGCGCCTGCACCCTTAATTTATTTTTCTAACGTCCTTAGTTTTATTTTATTCGAAAAAATGCATTATGATCGAACATGAAATTAATCCTAAAATGTATGCTTTATGGAGTCATTAGCCTTCTTAATTATTTTTGCACAAGCCATTAAGGCTTCTTTTGAAATTATGACATAAATAATTAAAAACATCTGATTGAAAATTAAATATTCTCAGTGTACTAATTTCCAACGCGTTTCCCTTTCATCTGCTAATTCGACTATGTAATTTTATATTTAGAGGTGTAACAATATTCTGTCCATTTAGTGATTCTTATTTCATTCAATATAGGATGCATCATCATATATTTAATTTTTAATTTCACTTAAATGAGATTAATTTCGTATCTTAAAATTCAAATTTTCAAATATAGGCACCCAATCACGCAGTCATTATTTTCGACATCTTTGAATAAGTATTGATATTGAATTTTGCAACCTTCGCCGATAATTGTCAGAAACTCTATTTTTATTTCCTCCTTTGAATCTCCTACATAATTTGCCTCGAAAGTAGGTACTTTCCTGACCAATTATCTTAACTTCGTTAAGCCTTTGTTATGGAGAAAAGCACCCTGACTCAATTTCCTCGCCATCATGGCCCTAAAATAACCTGAGCCCATACTTGGACACACTTTGCAACTTGATATTGAAGCACAACATAATAGTCTAATTAATCATTGACTACTGTTCCAAAATTGAATCACCTTTTTTTTCCATTAAGCAATACATTTCAATGTAATGGTTAATTAATCATTGATTATTGTTCCGAAATTCAATCACTTATTCTTTCCATAAGCAATACATTTAAATCTTTTCTTTTTCAAGACAATAGATTTCGTCTACATGTGAACTCTAATTAAAACCAAAATTAATCCAATTAATTACAGAGACTCCATACTTTCAAACCTGGCTTTCTATCATCGTCAGATAGTAAATTAAATGAGATTTTGTTGGATTCAGTTAATAATAGTGTTTCGGCTCCAATGTATTTAACTGAAAGGGTCTGACAATTGATCTCCTTTGCGATAAAACGTTACTATACTTTATATCATGTTAAGTTTTCAGTTACATTACGTTGTTGTTTTGAAGACCAGAATTTGGTTCCCTGAAAAAATTTCACAACAAGAATTGCATGCCCTACTTTGCTATCAAAGATTCTTAATTTTTTCTATTCATTCTATTAGTGAAGAAAAATTCTAATATCGCTGTTAATATTTCTTTTGCTTTTATTGTTCTTTGCCATTTTTAATTTTTTTATTGACATTAAATTGAATTTATTCGTTAATTTTTTTCAAAAAGAATGTTAATAAAATATAGGGTAATAAATAATAATCTTTCTATTTTTGAAAATTGACTGGATACAAGTTTTCGTGAAACAACCTTTGAAATTTATTCTGTGTTTTATTCGATTTGCTAAATTCTCTCTCTAATCTGCAGTGAGCACACACGTTGGCAAATACTGGATATACTGAAGAAAGCTCTTTCGCTCGTACTGGAATTGCTGGATTTCAAGAAAGCATCTGAACGGAATACGGAAAATGCTCGATCAATAAAACATTAATAGAATTGTTTCAAAAATTGTGAATTGCGAATATATAATATGCTATTTATAATCTAGATATATTATAGATGTTTATAAAATATTTTTATAATTTTCTCTTATTACGATTATACTTGAAATAAATTGTGAAATTATAATTTAAAATTTGGAAAGACTTTAGGTTTTTAATTCCTTATATAGATCCTAGTTTTTTCTAAATTTATTTTCTCTTATTATATAAATTGGATGGTTCTGTCATTTCCATTTCCAACAGTTAACAGGTACATTAATTTAGTCTTTGCTTTACCCTGAAGCAGATTGCACTTGATTAAGGAAAGGATAAAGGATCATAGGTTAAAGCATAAGTGATTCGTGAGAGGGGAACTAGAAATCGTTATGTCACCTTTTCGAAATAAGGGGGTCAGTACTCATCTAATTTAAACGAGCTTAGATTCTTACGATACAATGATGATAAGAGGATGGAAACGTATAGCTATGAAGTACCAAAAATAATCTCTACATATTTTTCCTTTTAATCAGGATTTTTGGAATATTTAAAAATCATAAACTACAAATTAATTATTTAATTTTTACATTGCTTAATGATACTTAAAATGGAGTCATTGTGGAAGAATATTTAATTATTAAGTAAAAAAATAAGAAAGAACTTGTGATCTTTATTAAACTGAAAAGACTCTGATTGCCTCAACTTCAGTGAAGATTTTTAATGTTCCAGTAAAGTTTATGCTTTTAAAATCCATATGAAAAGACTTACTACCTTGTGCACGCAATCGAAAAGTCTGAGTTTCGCCCCAAAGACTTCTTAAAGTCGTAATCCTTCAGCTCAACGGATATAACTCACTATAGATTTCAAGCGTTTTATCCACCCTTCGATTCTTTATTCTCTCATGTGAATGTACCCCTGAATTGTAGTCGAGTCTACGTATGAGCTGCAGATTCTCACAAAAATTCAAGAAAAAAGTGTGATGAATGGTTTAAAAATGTAAGGTTTTGAAATATATATTTCCAATTGGCGTAAGCAGGAAAAAATTTTATAATTCTTTCAACGAACGCAAATCCTATCCACAGTTTACATTTCAAAGCTTTTCAAAGAGATTTATTATAATAGTGCATACATTCATTCAAATCTGTTACCAATTTGAAACTATTATTCAATCTCGTGTCAATTTTATATTAAATTTTTACCGCTAATGTAAACAATATTATTTTTCCAAACGATAAAAACATACGAAAATGAAATTTGTTCAAACACTGAATAAATGGGTGAAACGAAAAAAGTTTATTTCAAAAGAAACTTAAAAAGCATTTAAGGATACATTTTTTATCCCGAGTTCTTGATAGAAAATCAGTGTCCACATCATAAAAAGTTTTCTCATTCCACATTCCTCTTTTCTTCTCTAGTTCCCGCCTTTCTGCATTTTTCTCGCTTCTTGCGAAGTTTGCAGATGGCCAAAAGAAGAAGAAAAAATGGAAATTTTATAACAGGGGACGAAAGGATATGTGTGTGTGTATATAACATTATGAGTGTGTAAGATCAATTCTTATCGATGAGATGAACTTGATATATCTTCAGAAAACATAGCGATACCTAACTTACTGTGTAACGTTTATGCTTGAAGAAAAATATTGGACCAGATTTTTATACATTCTTCCAGAGATATTCGAGCTTAAACAATAGTCAGTAAATCATTTCGGTATTTATATTTTCTTTAAAGAGATAGAAATTTAAAGTGTCATTTGAAATGTAGTTCATGTCACTTGACAACATTAGATCAATCTTGGTTATGTCAGTTTGATTCAATCAGTTATTCGAGTAAATATACAAACTGATAAATTTGATGCTTCCAGTAGTATTTTCTCTATGCTGATTTATTATATATACATGTATATTTTCGAGGTGATGGCTCGTGAATCAGATCGACCGTCTCCATAATTCATTCTAGCAAGAGAAACTTTTCGGTACATTTCCTCTCGGGCATTTATACAGAAACGGTATAAATATTAGGCCAGATGACACAATTGTTCGTCGGACTATAAAATTCAAGAAATGTCTGATGAATCGTGAAACCTTAAATCATAAATTTACCAAATCGCAAATGTACTGAAAAAATGTGTATTCCTCTGAATTTCTTTCATCATATTTTTAATTTGAATAAATTGAACTGCATAAGTTCTTAAGTAAATTTCTTCTTTGAAGTTTATGACCACTGATATTTTTTTATGTTAATATTCCTAATCTTAATTGAATTAATTACATCATTGAATTTGACTTTGTGCTTTCATTCGCCTGCTTTATTTGTCGCCTTGTATAAGAAAATTGAAAAGAAAAGCAGAAGTTTCAGAGCTAGTACGATGGACTTTCTCTCGCGTAGGATTTCCAAGTTTAATTAGAATTAGTTGGATGCAATAAATCCCACGTTGCAAAGTATCTCGGCAATCTCGTCAGGTGCTCATTTAAACTTGAATATTGTGCTATAACTAAGAAAAGTTTTCCGAAATTCAAAATATTTGCTCAAACAAAATAGTAATTAAAAAGTTACGTTGCTTTCCATTAATTATGAATCCAAAATGAAATAGATACAAACTTTAAAAATAAAACGCGATGTTTTGTACATTATTGATGATGAGAACTTTCAGAAGCAGAGTCATAGAAATATCTTTCATATCAGAAGAAATTTAAAAAAAATCTTTGTCAACATGTTAAAGATGATAAAAATTATACATAACAGTAAGGACATAAGACTATATATATATA
>JBAGKK010000394.1:720621-732372 GCA_037177015.1 Euceroptres primus | reverse complement strand
AACTGATTCTCATGTCAGTTTTCAGTTCCGTTTTTACTAATTTTGAATAAATAATCGCGATCGGTCGGTTTTCGTAAATAATTTAGGGCATGAGGTTTGTTTGTGAAGCGACGGGAGTGCGGTTTTGTGGTTCAAGAGACCTGTTTGAGCGTGCTGTGGACAATCCATACGTGACTGTGTGGTAGGTTAGTGTGTAGATGTGCCGGCCAAGGATCTTTTTCCATCAAGGATTTTCCGGCTTTTGCCTGGGATTTGCTGTGCCAAAAGAGTCAAGCGCCCTTAGGAAAAGTACAAGGTATCATCTAAACCCGAAAATAACGCCGGGAAACGTCTATTTTAGTCTAAAACTGCGGACTAAAATAGTCGTTTTTGCCATGCATTTTCCGGGCCAGGGCCCTTAAGGGAAAAAAGCATTCGTTAAATCGATTCTCTTAAGGCAAATGGACTATTGCTGCAACAAGGAGATGCCCTGGATACAAAAATATTTCAAAAGAATCTTCTTTCGAGAAAAAATCTTATTGGCTATTTTTATATGGTTATTTGGCTGTTGAGTTTGTATCTTTAAAAAGATTAATAAATACAAGAAAATTCCTCTGCAGCAAAAAGATATTTTTCTTGCAGGATATATTCTTGTAGAAAGAATGCTTTCCTTTGAGTGTTTTTTTTTTTATATAATTTTGGTTTGGCAGCGCAGATTTTGCTTCCTCCAAGCATAAAGTAAATGTTACGCAACCTAAAGAATGAAGCTGGCACAAGAATGAAATATGATGGGCACGTAGAAGAAAGTGGGGTAATAGCTATCAAAATGTGGTGTGGGTGTTTTACGAGTAGCTAATAATACAAGAGAAAAAAGGAGTGGAGGTGGAGAACTGAGTGGAAGTGAAGAGCCAAGACTTAGAAGTGATACTGCAACGTTATAGAATTTCTCGTTCAGAAAACAGATGTATTGTGACTAGTAAAAGAACTGTGGCAACAGCTCCTCTGTGAGTCACAATAAAATACATACAGAGAATTAAACATATATAATAAGTATGTATATGAACAGTTAGCGGGTGTGAAGGATACGCGAGAATCTCTTTAACTATTTGTTTTAATATTTCAGGAAGTTTAACTCCAGATTCAAAAGTTTTGTTTACTTCTTTTTTAAAAGAATGTTTTCCATCGCTAAAAATACCTCTCCAACCGATCGACAAGAACTTTCGGGGACAGTTACCGAAATTCGCATGGAAAAAATGTACAAATAGAACGGAAATTTCCGGAGTTTCATTATGATCTAATATTACAAATTAAATAAAATTCGAACTTATTTTCGGTTATTTAGAAAGAAATTAATAGATTGTATTAATTATACGTGCAATTTGAATATGAAATTTTTATGAAGTGATTTCCACCGAATTTTTTCACCCACATTTGAAGAAGTTGAGTTGGAAGTAATTATAATTTGATTAAAAAGTTGATATATACGTTAATTTGAAGTGCTTTGAGTATTATAACAAAATAATTCAGGAAATTTCTAGAACTTCTATGATAAACCGATTAGAAAAATAGATATAAGCGGTGTTCAAATGTGATCGGCTGGTTTGGCAGCAAATTAAAAAAGGAAATTTATTGAATTTCGAATTCATTTTATCAAATGGTTGTGATTCAACTTGTTGCACTTAATTGTTATTTGCAATTAATTGTTGTAAATTAGAACGTGACCTTGGCCCTTGGTTATCTGAAGTCGACAATCTCTCTCCGGATTTATGTCTGACCTTAAACGCAAATACTACTGATTCACGTGACTCGAGGATTCCGTCTTGAAAGGAGGCTAGTGCCATAAACCATAGAAATTATATGTAGACTTTCAACGTGCATTTCGTCGTAAACACGAAATAAGCGGTAGTGAAATTGGGGAGAAAAATTTAGTCAACGTCTTTAGTTACAATTTTAAAGTATGAACAAGATATAGATTGAGGCAATTCTTTTAATTATGTTTGACTACCTACCACTGTTTGTAAAAAAAAAACAAAAATTTTAGAACTTACTTTACTACTTACTATTAGATTCAAAATATTAAAAGAGAAAATTTTCTTGTAAATTATGATGTTTTTTTAAACTGCAAGATCTTTCTTTAATACTCCGAAAATACGTTATTCTACCGCTTTTAGAGCAATTTTAAACTTCGTTACTTTGTTACAATGTTACACTATTTTCTAACTATGAGGAGTTGTTATGTAAGTAGGAGCACGACACTTTACAGAAGAGGTGACTCACTGTTCTTAACCAATTACGTAATAAGTTCTTTTTTATGACATAACAATTATATAACAGTCATACAAGATAGTACAGATATATAATAAGCATATTACGTAACAGTTCGGTAACAGTTCCATAATAGCTAGACCAGAGATCCGTAACAATGATTTAACAACTAAGAAACAGTAGTTCTCTGACAGATACGTAATATTTAAGTAACTATAGTAAGTAAAAGTTGCATTAACAGTGATTGCTAGGTAGGAATGTTGACTCTATAGTTCTAACGATTCTTAGTTAAGTTAAGAAACATAATTTAATTTTAGATAGGTAGTATTGTAACAATTGTGAAGGTGTAATAACTTCTTCTGCAGTATTCAATAACTGACAGATGTGTTAAATGAAATATCCTTCTCATTTGCAACACCTACCCCAAATATGATAAACAGATGCTTTATTTCTAGATGGTGTTCACGACATATTTGTTATTGTTGTAAAGTGTCTCAACTGTGCACGTAATCAGAAGTAAATTAATTACCCACGACGATAGTGGGAAGGATTACACGCGATTACCAGGTATCACATCGATCCTTTTCCGGCACCGCTCCCACAAAAACAAATACAACTTTTTGGGCTACAAATTTCAAATTTTGCGAACAAGCTACCACAGAATTAAGTTAAATTATTCTATATTTATTATTAATCTAAGTAAATGAAAGATCAATGAAAGATTGAAAATTTTAGACATGCGTAATTGATAATAATTTATTACATAGTTTGACATTCGTGCGCTCAAAGTTATTAGATGGTACACTAAATTATCGATTCCACAGAACTATATTTAAACCATAATTTTTTCGATCGATATCAATACCGTCCTTGAGGAACCAGGTTGATAGTATCAGTTCATCTATAGATTTATGTCTATTTACTAATGATTATGTCCCTTGAGCATAAAAACTGGAACGGTTATACATAAAGGTCATTGGTTTGACTGTTTTTGTCATTAAAAATTCAATGCAAATTAATCAATACTTTATACATTCTGCTCATTTCAGAAATTTAGAAAATCCAGAAAACTTAATTCTTTAATTTTTTCAAGAGTTTGATTTATCCGAAAATTAAATATTTTTTATTTTATTGATCAAACGCTCTTAATTTGTTTTGCCGCGACTACCTTTAGCAAAAACGTATTTCAATAGAGAAAAATAATCTCTAAAACACCATTTCTTAAAAATAAAATTTATTTTTTCAAATAATAAGTTTTTTACTTTTAACTGAATCGTCTACTAATGTTTTTAAATATTGTTAATGGACCAAAAATTTCTCATGTTTCATTTAAGACAATAATCACTTCCCTTTCTTATCTGATTTCTTATTCTCTATGTTCGAATTATTGGAAAAAAAGAGTTTTCAATTCAGGAAATAATTTTTTTAAGGGCATCTATCAAGGTAGTCACGTGACTAAGATGTCGGTAATTTATATTTCCCCATTTTTTCGTAAGTTAATAACTTAAATTAATTTTTAAGATAAGCCAAAGATGCCTGGACCATTTCGGGACCTTTGACTTCTCCTGAAAATTCATTTAAGTTATTAATTTAAGAGAAAAATGGGAGAATATAAATTACCGACATCTTGGTCACGTGGTCACCTTAATACATGCCCTTAATAGGCTAAAATTTCACAGTTGACTTTTATTCATTTACTTGTATATTAAAAATAAACTGAAAATCACCTAATTTTCTTTAAATAAAAATTTTTAATAAACTTCTGTTTTAAATCATCAAAAAGAACCTTTAAACTCATGAGAAAAAAATATTTCTGAAAGTTTTAGAACATTCCGAAAACTTACTAAAATCTGGAATTGAAAAGGGAGCGGGGTTTGGAAGGGACATGAGTAATGAGTGTGGTTGTATTGTGCGAAATGAAGAATGACTCACAAAGCCACCAAGAACTGAATTCCCCTAATTAGATGTAGATATTCTTCGTCAGTTTATTCCCTCCCACTTCCTCAGAGGAGTTCACCACTCTTCAAATTTAGTGTACTCCCTTTGATGACGTCTTCCAGTTCAACAAAGTCTCTTGTTAATCCAGAAAGTCCAACACTGAAAAAACTGTTTGGCGTTAATGGCATGAGATATATTCAATATAGAGGAGGATGACCCGAACTTTGTTGGTTCCCGCCTGAATAGTAAGAAAAAGAACTAAATATTTGAATCAAACGAACTGGAGTAAATTATCAAAAAGAGAATGCATCATAATATGGTTGAGCACTTATTTACCGTTTTTGAATTAAAAAATTAAAAATATGTTTTCGACATGAAAACGTAACTTTTTACCTCTAATAAATTCGTGGTTTTACTGCCGTAGGATTTTTTTACAACTGATTCTTTTGTTCTTTGTATTCACGGATCATTTGGCTTTAAAACTTTCTACAGGAATAGACTTTTAATTATCACAAACAATGAAATTAAGATGTTTTTATTGGTAGTGTCCTTTTCCCTGATCTGGATAATTCGTGAAAAAACACTGAAAAGTTTTTCAAATGACCCGCGTATTTTGCCAACATAAAAGAACTAGCTATTTTAATAGATTTTTTCAGCATTTGAAGTTGGCAGAAGTGGCTGTCATCATTTAATAGTAAGTATACGATAGAGATAATAACTGGTGTATTTTTTACAATATATTTAAAAATATTGCTTTTATCAAGACAAAAAAGTTTAAAAGTAACAGTGCTGAAATGCTATTCGATGAGATCAAGTGAAATAACGATCAATTAATACTGTGAGTGCTGTAAAACACGATTATACAGATCGTGGTCTCAAATCCTCATCTGAATAAAAGTGCAATGGTTCAGAAAAAGATTAATTACGGATATATATCTGTTATAATCTTTGTTACGTTACTGGTATTGTTTAAAGGAATGTTTTATCTTCAATTTGGCACGTAATAATTTTCTTTTTTCTTTAAAATATTTAATTATTATAAAGTCAAAACTTTTTACCCAAATCAAGTCACTTTCCGCTACATATTTTCTGCCAATTTTACAGATTTACTGTCTGATAATTTAAATGTGATTATCAACAAGATCCATCACCATATTCTTAATAAAAAATTATGGCTATCTTATCCTCTTAGAGATTTGTTTCCTGTGTCCAAGAAAAATCAGAAATTAATTATTCGAAGAATATTTCATGAAACTATTTTAAATTTCAAAATGTGAATTAAAGGTTGAAGGGTTTCCTAGCCCCGGGCAGAAACTATCATACGCTTGGTCAGATGTCCGTCCGTCCATCGTTTACATTATAACATCTTAAGTATTTGAGGTAGTGGGCTTAAATTTTGCACAATTATTTGCAATTCGTTCAGCATAAAGAAAATATTGTGAACCCGAAAAATGTTGTATGTGCTGAGAATAGCAACGTCATAGCAACCATTGCTTCGGGTCCTTATTGTGTGACAAGGAGGGCTAAAGGGCATAGAGGGGTTAGAGGGGAGGAAAAAGGATGTAAGGGAAAAGTAGGGGAGGGTCGTTACAACAGGATTGTACGGGAGACGGTGAAAAGGGGAAAAGTATGGGAGGGGAAAGAAGGGGTGGGGAAAGAATGGGTGTGGAAATGAGAGGAATGCAGGAAAGCGAAAGGAGAGGAGCTGGAAAGGGATGTAGAGGAGGGGAGAATTATAACATTATGGCAGGGGCAATTAAGAAGGGGTAATAAGAGCAAGTAAAAACTACATGCGGATGGGAGAAAGTAGCGCAGGTGAAAGGAGGTGAGGAAGAAAAATGGGGAGGGACAAGAAAAACTAAGGGTAGGAAAAAGTAGCGAGGGGCAAGGAAGCGAGGGGGAAAGAAGGGGATTTGAAAATAAAATGTCCGGAAGGGAGAAAGAGAGGTTGGGGAAAGAAAGGGGTGGGAAAATGAGGATAGTTCTGGAGGGGAAGGAGGGGAAGGGTAAAGAAGGAGATGTGCAATGATGAGAGGGTCGGTTGGAGGGAGGAGGGAAAGTAAAGGACGGGAAAAGAAGGGGAAGATAAAATCTCCTGTCCAATGGCAGAACTTAGTAAGAGCATTTTTGACGTAAAGGTCACTTTTCCATGCACCGATACCGAAATATAACCTATATGGCAAATGTCACTTACTAGGTTAGTCTATTGGACACAGAAATGGGCTACGAAACCCTTTTTTGTAAGCGCCTGTCGTCTGCTTGGACTTATTTTTTTTTATTTCACGAAGAAAGAGTTAGGAGACGAAACCATACGAGATTGAAGCTTGATAAATAAATTGTCTCACTTTTCATTACAAAGTTTCTAAGAGAATATATGCTTAAAATATTACCAAAAACCTTAAAATGGTAATTAGAGTACTTGCTAAAACTTCTAGTGTGTCGCCTTATCGGTCTCATGTGTTAATTAACCTCAGCTTCCGTAGACACTCCCCTCATAAGGGCGACATTTTGAGTTTTTAATCATCTTTCTATCGTACGTCCTCTCTGAAGTTCTTTATTATAAGTATATTCTCGTCGATTTACCAGCATATGATCTTCTCTTTTCATGTTTATACAGTCAATGCTACTTCAAATTGCTCCAGTTCTGTAACATACAATGAATTTCCTTCAATATCATGAAATCTTCAAAGTAAAATTTATAATTGAATAAATGCATTTTTTTCTCAGGGAATAGATATCACATAGTCTTTTGAAATTACCTGAATTTTCCTAAAGTCCTTCTAAGCATCCTGACGTTCCTTGAAATCTTTAAGTTTCGAAGTATGGTGTACACTAAAAACTTGAGTGGTCAACCCCTCTTCTTTCTTTTAAGCACATAACTAAGTATTCCTTGGAATATAATGGAATGTAAGGTCCCAACTTCAAGCTGTCAAATGATACTTGAAGGTTCATGCCCTGAGAAATCTAACACAAGGCAAGCCCTCTTTAGCGTTATCTGTATCTCAGATCGTTCACGAAAGCGCTGTAATTTTCGTGAAACGCAGCTAGACCTTTACACCTTGACAGAGAGAAATGTCCTCTCTCCTCCATTTAAGAAAGTCAAACTCCGCAAAAGCATGTAGTAATTCTCTGCTGAATTGCGTGACTTTGCAGGTGATAGCTGTGATATCAATACTCTTTATAGTGCTATCAACGATCGCACTTACTCTCAACACCATTCCTAGTATGCAAGTAGATGAGAAGGGCAACCTTCAAGATAATCCGCAACTCGCGATGGTGGAAGCTGTGTGCATCACCTGGTTCACTCTGGAGTACGTGCTGAGGTTCAGCGCCTCGCCGGATAAGTGGAAGTTCTTCAAGGGCGGACTGAACGTGATAGATCTGCTGGCAATCATGCCTTACTTCGTGTCCCTCTTCCTGGTAGAGACCAACAAGAACGCCACCGACCAGTTCCAAGATGTGCGCCGGGTCGTGCAGATCTTCCGGATCATGAGGATCCTGCGAATCCTGAAGCTGGCTCGCCATTCGACAGGACTTCAGAGTTTAGGTTTTACACTCCGCAATTCCTATAAGGAGTTGGGCCTGCTCATGTTGTTCCTGGCGATGGGGGTGCTGATCTTCTCAAGCCTGGCGTATTTCGCTGAGAAGGATGAGCAAGGCACGAAATTCATAAGCATTCCGGAGACTTTCTGGTGGGCGGGAATCACCATGACGACCGTTGGGTACGGTGACATTTACCCCACGACTCCCCTTGGCAAAGTGATTGGCAGTGTGTGTTGCATATGTGGTGTCCTGGTAATCGCGTTACCCATACCTATTATCGTCAATAATTTTGCCGAGTTCTACAAGAATCAGATGAGGCGGGAAAAGGCGCTCAAGCGTCGCGAAGCTCTCGAGAGGGCCAAGAGGGAGGGCAGCATCGTGTCATTTCATCATATCAATCTGAGGGATGCCTTCGCCAAGAGTATGGACCTCATCGACGTGATCGTCGACACTGGTAAGAATTTATAGGTATAAGGATGATCCGTGATCCCTCCCGAAGCAAGAACTAAGTATTATCCTGCAACTGGGCTGATTATTATCGTCGTAATTGTGGCTTCAGCCTACCTCTCTTCTCTGACTAAGTATTCTGGCAAAGTATATTTTTTCAGCTTCTACGTGATCTGGATGGAGGTGAAGAAGCTGGGCTTTTCACTGCACATTGTATACATGCACCCTTATTACTTGTGGGCTATAATATCTGTGGCACAAATTCTATTGTATTTTTGCTCCTCAAGTTGATCATTTCCTCAATACATTTTTTCCTTAACTTCACTCTAAAATATCTTTGAATGACTCGAATAAATATTTGGTTAATGTTTATTAAAAATTCAAAAATTAAGTGTTCAGTTTCATTTTTTTTTTAAATTTTGGCTGAAGGATGTTTCTTAATCACTTTGGTTTTTCTTTTGTCTGTCCAATAAAATTGCACAATTTGAGCTTCAGGCCAAATAAATACCTATCTATAGATGCAATTTGAACCTGAAGAATTTACAAAACTCTGCATGAAATTGCGAAAACTTCCAGCCCATTGCAGACTCCAAACTTTTTGTTCTAGTTTTCTTTGAAATATCTCGAAGGGAGTGATTTAAAAACCAGTTTTAAACAAAAGTTGTTTGAAATGTACACTAGTGATGTGCAAAATGACTTTGAGTTGAGTTGGGATAGACACCGGGCCGGGTCAGGTTTCGAGTTCGCAACTCGGCTCGGAAAACTGAAAACCCAACCCGGCCTGAAAACTCTAAAGCCCGACCTTTCGTGTTTTCGGACCAGGCCGGGTTGTGAACCTAAAACCCGATATGGCACAACCCGACTGTGACCTGTCGGGTTTGGATCTTTAAAATTTTTGCACACCACTAGTATACACCTTTTATGTTGTATCCATTTATGCCTCGTATTGGAATTCAACAAAATAAGAAAAATGAAATTTAATGATTGAATTAAAATATAATTATAAAGAAGCTTCTGAGGAATAGAATGATTATCAAAACTGTATGAAAACTATTTTTTTTCGAAAGAATGCTTCGGTTTATTGTCTTTGAAAAATCATAACATGTAATTCTAAGTTTATTTTATTTGACCTTATAAATCTAACGGAAGATATTTTTTTTTAAATTAGTTAAAAAATTCTAAATATTAATTAAATTTTTTCTATTAATAAATGCAATAAAAGATCATTCGTAAGAAATTGTCAATCATACGAAGTTTTTGTAAAAATTGAAGATATAAGTCAAAAACTCCAATTTTACGCTTTGAAAATAATATAAATGTAAACATAGTGACGAATTTTATAAGTTTCTAAAACATTTTTGATATAAGGAGAGCTTTCAAAACATTCCAGATTTAGAAAAAATTTACTTAACTTTTTACATTGTGATGCAGTTTCGTTAATAAAGTTTATTCCTTTTTATCACATTTTAATATCTCTATTTTCTCCATCCTCCTAAAATGAATCGTTGTAGGCAAAAGATTAATTATTGCACTTTAATTACATCAATATGATGCACGTACAAACTGTTAGCTATATGTGTATACTGACAACGAATGAATCAAAATAGCGTCTCTTTTTATTTATTGAATGTGAATTGAGACACTAATACTCCTCTAAAATAATGCTAGAGATCCAGTTTTTATACTCCAAAGCATCCACACTTTTTATGTGACATGTAATTGAACGAAGTGCTGAACGAGCAGTAACGGCGTTACTACATAATTTGATCTAGAGGTCGAGGCAGCGAAGTACAATCACCTTTACCTTCAATGTATTTTCTCGTACGATCTTTTTATTGCTTTGAATTCAATGTTTATAAAAACATAAAACTGTACAAGTGTACATCACTTTCTTCCAATCTTGAACCAATCTGAAACTATGAGGATGGAAATTTTTTGACTACTTATTAATTTTTCAAACTTTTTAAAAGTCGTTCTTCTTTTCCGAGAAGTATCAGAGAAGATTCATTTACTTATTAACTGCTCTATTCTACAGCCTCTACATTGCAGTCTTTTTACAATCAGTGTTTTAAATTCACAAAAATATTTGTGTCTCTAGATATAATACATCGAAAGTTAATTGTTTTATATGAGCCTTAAAAGTTCTTAAGGATGTTTTCATTAGAAAGGCTTAATAAAAAGTTTGTATTACATTATACGTCTCTCAAACATTTTACTTTCTTATATGGACCTTTAAATTAATCAACTTCATTATTCTTTTATTATGAAAAACTCGAAATGACGGGAGGTTTTATCTCCTTACCATCTGCTTTTATACTCCCTTATGGTATTTAACAATTTTTATTAACCTGATACAACTACCTAACGAACTGACATAGCAGACTGTACTTAAAGATGTTATATTTAAATACTTGTTTTATACAACCAGAATAATCAAGCCTTTGATATTTACAATAAAATCCAATTTAAGCTATTTAATTTTATTTTTAAAAATTTAGTGTTATATAAAATGAAATTTTTAATTTGAAGACATGAGAATGACAACTCGTTCAAGACCATTTAAAGTTGGCCCCTAAGTAATAGTTAAAATAACGTAATTTAGGAGCCAACTTCAAATGGTCTTTACCGAGTTGTCATTCTCATGTCTTCATTTGCTTTTGTCTAAAGATTCCTTGAATTAACTTTTTACATATTATATTACCAGTCGGCTTACAAATACGAATTGCAATATATACAATACAGTACGAACTACCATACGAAAATATTTTGCAATTTTTTTCCTGAAACTTTTACAGAGCAGAGGTAATATTGATGAACAAAATGTTGTTCCTTTTTTTATTGGTGTCATTTACGTCAGAATAAGTCACTAAATTTAGGGAAATAATGACGATTCTTAATTCGCAGGTCACAATATGTCTGGTGTCGACGGAAACAGTACTGAAGGAGAGTCTGGTTGTGATCGAGGTCCAGCACAAACAGGTGCTGGATGTTATAGAAATTACGAGCATTACGTTAGCTTGTCTAATAAACGAACAAGCACTTCCACTTGTTTTCCAACCTTACCGAATGATCTTTCGACCACACCAGATAGTCCTAACAGGCGGCTGCTCGACTTTGCCCAAAACATATCTAGCAACCAGAGTGAGCACTACTTCCATGATCAAGTGCCAGCGCAGCAGTTGAACCAGGGCAATACCACTCCTAGCGTAAGTTCTTTAAAATCAATCTATATTTACAATCTTCATGTAATTTCAATGAAAGCTTAAAGAAAGTAGTCTCTATGTCATGCTTCGTTATTTGACATTTTATTTCAAGTTGTTGGATTTTTACTCTGGATAAAGATTTTTATTTGTTTGTTTTAAAGAAGAAGTTCGTCGCGCATAATTATCCAACACAATTGTATCGATCAAAAAGTAAGAAAATAACAGATAAAGGCTGTTACAAATTTTGTTTGATATCCACGAAAAACCTAGCCTAACCTGACAACTATATCTTTCAGATGTATATGTCGTAGGCGAATAGGAGAATCCGGCGTTTTATAGAATGCCTAGGCGTTTTATAAAACGCCGGCGAATAGGA
>JBAGKK010000394.1:698769-714769 GCA_037177015.1 Euceroptres primus | reverse complement strand
AAATTTGTTCTGTAAGGCTAGGGCCTCCATATTTTATTAATTCGGAAGGCAAGTCATCGATACCCGCAGCTTTGTTACGAAAAATTTCTATTACACGAGTAAATATTTTTTATGATTGGTCGTCAATTATTGAATATTTATTTTCTTGGTCTAAGTTTAAAGAGTAGGATTTACTTTTGATTTTATGATTTTGCTAAATTTTTGCGAACACTTTTCTAGATTTGGCGAAAAGTTGAACGTAAAATTTCAAAATGATAAACTTTACTGAAAAAACCTCTGACTTTCAAGTCAAATATTTTTCGACTCGTTTATTAACTTATTCATTAATTTAGAGCAAGATAAAATAACAAGAAATAGCATTATAATTTTTCAATCTCCATAAGCACTTTTTTTAAATTCAGGGGTGGTTTATATGGGTTGTGATGGTTTCAAAGTTTTTTTAAACAATATATTTGCAAGTTCTGGAGTATGTTTACTTAAATTCACTTCATGTTAAAATAAATGGAAATTGGATTTTAATTTTTCAGATTTTAGGGGTCATTTTGCTAAATTTAACCCGTAGAAGGCACACTCCTTTCACGCACTCTCTACAGGCACACTGATGCGAATCAGGATTTTCCGTTTTCGAAGCTCGTTATTAGAATAAGATAAAATAACAAGAAATGACATAATTTTAAAATTTTCGGAAGCGCTTTTTTAATTCAGGGGTGGTTTATAACAGCTGTAATTAAAAGTTTAAAAAAATATATTTACATGTTCTGGAGTATGTATTCTTCAATTCAACTCAGGATCAATTAACTGGAGATTCTATTTTAATTTTTTAGATTTTAAGGGTGGTTTTTCTAAATTTAGGGGTTATTTATAAGGGTAGTAATGATCGGTAAGTCTCTGGCAATATACCGACAGGCTCTGAAATACTTATTTTTAAATTTAGAGTTTTATAAATTTACGAGAGTCGAGATGACAATTTTTTATACATTAGGGATGGTTTTTTCATCTGGGGGTGGTTTATAAGGGTAGAAAAATTCATTAAAAATTTGTTTTACCCATTGAATATCTATAAATTTATATTCACCATGTTTTGAGTATGTTAAACCACTGCAAAAAAGTCAGCCGTTAAAGGGTTAAAATACTGAGTCTAGTACACTCATCGTTGAGTTATGGGCCAGGCTCGGAGGTAGACGGTCCTCAATTCAATGCTATTAAAATCCAGTTTGAACCGGATTTAAAGCGAAGAGCGAGTAGTCTTATGTCAACATTCAGGACCGCGTATATAGTCTCTGAACGTACAAAAGTAAATGCGCAGAGTCGAGATGTAAACAACTTCTGGCGGCCCTGACTGTTCGAGCGATGTAGGCCGGTCAAGGGACGCTCAGGGGGGAAGACAGAATCAGTGAAGCGTGAACGACCATAAAGCCGGCCACCAATACAATGGCCCATAATTTAACGATGAGTGTAATCTTTTCGTTCAAAGTTACGAGTTTAGAAAACTTGGATACTTTCATTTAAAAATTTCTTTCTATAAAAACCTTGAATTGGTGTATTTTCATAAAATCTGAAAAGAACTTACGTCAATATCATAAAAGTGGTCCTTCTTCTTCTGAGCAGCCTCAAAGTCAGCCCGAAGGGCCAAGTCGTGAATCTGGGGGCATTCTCCCAGGTCCATGCGCTGCGATTCACAAATTACAAGAAGTTATTGAACGTCTTAGTAAGCATCATGGCACCATGCCATTTCTAAATACAATTATTCCCTCCCAAGATTTATATGACCGTCTCATTTAAATAACATCTGACCTTGGCAACAATGGGAAATGTATCAAGTTAATGATATGTAAAAGCAGAGTCTCTACGACATTATTAACTGTTAACGGTTAAATAATTTTGAATGAGAAGCCGACTGCCTTTAGTGCGAAATAATTGTTTTGGGAAAAATGCTAAAAACTTTAATTCAGACTTACAAAATAATGCACCTTTGCGTCGTTAACTCTCTCGTATATGCCATTCAGAACGTTTACGAAGAGCTAATGGCCAGTTGTTCTGGTATGGGGTAGAGTAATTGAATCTCGTTAATACAGAAATATTTTTTTTGGTCTAATCATTGATTGCACTTAGATTTTATGCAGACATTTTAGGCAGAGTTAACGAAATAATGTCTAGAGATAGAAATTTTGTTGATTTCACTTACAGAGTGGCAACCCTCTCCGCCTGACGCGACAATGCGATGGCAACGATGCTACAATCAGCACACACCTTAAGTTTACATGTTCAATTGCTATCAGACAACTTAAAGCCTAATATTGTATTATATTATTACGTATCGGACAATTCGTCCTACGTCTCACTTAATGACTTAGTTAGAAATCGAATTGAATACGTACATCCAATGATGAGGGAATTTTTGTAACAGCACTGGCATGTCGTGTAATTCCACCTAATACTGTCTCTTCTTCGAGCCACTTGATCTTTTTTGCTCCTCTTTATCTCGAACATTCACAAATTGCCAAAATAATCGAGCAGATATTTAATAAAAAAATTATCTTCTAAAAAATCACACGTGCTTGCGTTAATGAAAGTATTTCCTCTTCTACTTTGTGTGAATTTGAAAAAGATCGATTGACAGTATAAAATTATTCTGTGCGTCAAGTTTTAGTTACCAATATAAGGACAATCACAAAACATGCAATCTACACCAATAAACTAAATAGTAAAATGAAAAAGTAGGAAGAAATAAACAGAAAGCGAACAACTGCAAAAAAAAAAGGAATTACCGAGAGCTTAGAGCGAGAGAGAAAGAGTAATAAAAAATACTTTTTATTTTTTGGCACATGTTTCTTTGAGTGTTTTTCAGCAAAGAAGGGACAACTGAATGATTTTTCTTTCTTTTAGCACGTGTGTTTTTTGGCAATTCGCGAGTATTACTTACAGGAAAGTGCTTCTTTTTCGTGAACCCGCATGAATATCCTCCCCAAATAAATTATTTTTACACACATACTCACAGCCAATTCACTCCTATCTCCCATAAATGGCGACAATACGATATCATCTTGCGAATAATGCTACTCACCGAAGCGCATTAGAACAGGCCTCTCGGGGTCTGGGAAATAAATTTCTAGCTTCAGCGCTCGGCTTCGTCACCACTTGGGTGAGGAGGTCGAATCGAATTCCACAATTCTTTTACTAATTATTACCTAGTGCCTTAATTAGGTTAAATAGATCAATGGTAGATGTAATACGTACGTCCTTCTTGTTTTCAGTACTTACAGTAACGCGCTTGTGAGAGTGACAAGAACAACGACATACGAGTGGACAATATTCGCAACGATATTGTACAATGGATCGGATTGGAATTGCGTTTTCCAGACGTTCTGGAAATAGAACTGCAGTCGCATCGATATTAGTCAACCGTAAGTCATCTCTTGAAAAATCTCGTTTTCAACATATCTTGTAACCTTCTAATATTAGTAATTTCACTTTAGAAAGAACCTGTGCTTAAAATCCTATGCGGCTGCACACTTGACGCAATTCAGAAAAGTCACTGTTCAATTTATGCCTATCTGACTTTCAATTTATAATTCAGAATCAGTAAAAAAATAGTCAGATTTATCAGGGTGTCTAGCGAGCAGGCCATTTTAAATTCCCGGGTTTTTCCCGGTCAATTTTTTTCCCCGATCAAGTTAAAAATGTCTTTTTGTGATTTTTGAATGTGAACGTATACATAGAAATGAGAATTTTAACATGATATACAGATACAAAATTTATGTCGTAAAGAAAATAATTATTTATTTACATGTGCCAAACTTATCTTTAATCACAGACTGAAGTGATAAATATTAATCGAAAGTACATATTTTAAAACTTTTGTAACACGTAAAATAAATATATATTTTTTAAAAATTATACAGTCAGAATCACAAGTAGTTGCTTAAATGCTATTAAAATCTGAAGAGTAAAAAAATAAAATATAAGTATAATCCCGATCCTAAATAAAATTCCGGGTTTTCGCCAGTAAAATAAAATTCACGAGTTTTTCCCGGCAAAATAAAATTCCCGGTTTTTTTTCCGATTTTTCGGTCCGCTAGACACCCTGTTTATTCTTGGAGACAAAATTTTTCTACTTTCAGCAGAAAATTGCACTTTCAAAGAAGCTTCCAGGCAACAAAATTTGAATATTTTTATTCTTATCCAACATTATAAATTGAAATTTTATTTTAAAAGTAATTTGCAAAAAAATGATTTCATTTTCTTGCAAAGTTGACTTGATGCATCTAAAAACTAAAATAAAATATTTGAACGCGATATTTTCAACATGGTCCTACCTCCGTATCGCGACTGTTATCTATGTTAAATTCCCGATAGCGTTATTTTGCATAGTATTTACTATTTGATAAACGCGACTATTAGAATTGAGGGCTCGGAAAGCAGAACCGAACGAGCGCTCGAGCAGTAGGAAGGAGAGAGGATGAGGCACAAAAAACGTCACGAAACTTTCGTCGCGTTTTCTGCGCGTCATCCCCACTCCTGCCTACTGCTCGAGCGCTCGTTCGGTTCTGCTTTCCGAGCCCTCAATAGTCTTTGAACGTATTTTTAACATGATTTTTAAACGAAAAAGTGTTTTTAAATAAAAGCTAGGCATATTTGAAGACAGTCATATTAAAAAATGTAAGGCTACGAAAATATAAATTTGCTCTGAACTTTAAACGAAATTTAAGTAATTTTAGAAAAAAAAATCATTAAGAAAAGGTTGAATTAGCTGTAAATATTATATTTATAATTTAAAAAGAAAGGCTTCAGTTTGATTTGCCCATTGCTTTATACCATCAATTTAGATTTAAGACTCAAAAGATCCTATTAGGACACATAACAAGACTTTTAGAAATTAGCAATGAACTCTTAATCACAGTTTAAAAAATAAAACCTTGAAACATCCTTTGGGTACGTATAAAAAACTATTAGACATGAGAAGCGAAAAATTTCGACCGCGTAAAATCATAACTCCCACGAAGTAAAATTTGTAAAAATATACGGAGGAGCTTTAAGATGACCCCAAGTGCAACATTTAAATGCAGTATACTCACTGTCGATGAGAGTATTTCATGTGGGCAGCATGCTAGCAGGAAACTCTTGCAGACCTTCGGATCGGAGTATTTCACTTGAAATTTGTTATTCTCACCTGCAATTGCGAGGGATAAATAAAATGTGATTTCAATTTATTCGATGTATAGATATGCGGTCGATAGAAGTGTGGAGTTGTAGGTCACCATCTTGTAGCTTGGTTAAGACCTTCAAAGCAGTTTTCGAATTTAATTAAGGATACTGAAATTTTGCACTTACCATTTCGTCCCGTGCCCATTAATTGGTCGAGCATAGCCCGCATTTGGTCGTGAGCCGTCATCGTCGCAGAAAGGCTGAAATTCAGCCAAATCTGTAGACGCAAACAGCTTCGACTCTGCTTGACTTGCACCCACTTGCGCCAATGTGACAAATGCAAGCCACAAATTACTCTACACATCCATACATACTACGCTTTAATTTAGCGCCGTCTGGTGACAAATTTTGTTCATGAAAATTCACCAATGAAAGGTTTCATTGCTCTTGGATCCACAATTTGATTTGAGGTTAGGAAGTTCGAAAAGAATCATCAAATCACTTCACTGGATCTTTATCCTCAGCTGAGCGGATTTTTTAAAAAAGAGTTTTAAAATTGTATTAAATATTAATAATCATTAATAATTTCTCAAGACAGTTGGTGTGCAATTGTTTATAGAGTTTCATAATTAAATAAAAAGCATAAAATTGTTTAATTTTGAAGGTTATTCGTAAAAAAAACCCTAGTCGTGTTCTTGAAAATTTATTTCGCAATTATAAGCAGTTACTAAGTTATTTTTATACAAATTATTTGTGAGAGTACTTATATGATTAAAAAATAACTAAAACGTAGGCCCTATTCAATTTTTATTTATGTACAGTCCGACCTCCACCATGTCATAATTTCGGGGTGAGTTATTACTTGATGGTGGTAGTCCGGAGTGGAACTTGGAAGTTGCGCAGCAGGCATTTGCGGATATACGTATGTATCCATGGGTGGGTGTAAACTATCTGCGCAAACGCCTTCTCGAGAGTAGGGGCAAACGATTAAGACTACAGTCGGACCTCCACCATGTAAACTTTCACCGTGTCATATTCCCCGCTACTAGTCTCGATCGTTTGCCCTCACTCTCGAGAAGGTGTTTGCGCAGATAGTTTACAACCTCGCATGGATACATACGTGTGTGCGTAAATGTCTACTGCGCAACGTCCAATTTCCCCTCCGGACTACCACTATCAAGTAATAACTCCCCCCGAAATTATGACATGGTGGAGGTCCGACTGTAGTATTTGGAATATGACATGGTGGAAGCAGGTGGAAGCAAAGATGGTGGAGGTCCGACTGTATTATCTGTCGATAACGTGGGACCCGTGTGACGCGATCGACGTGACTTTCAAAAGTCTTTCGAAAAGAATCATCAAATCACTTCACTGTATCTTTATCCTCAGATGAGTAGAATTTTTAAAAAAGAGTTTTAAAATTTTATTAAATAATTATAATCATTAAAAATTTTTCAAGAAAGTTGGTGTGCAACTGTTTATAGAGTTTCGCAATTAAATAAAAAGCATAAAATTGTTTTATTTTGAAGGCTATTCGTTAAAAAAAACCCTAGTCCTGTTCTATAGAAAATTTATTTCGTAGTTATAAGCAGTTACAAAGGTTACAAAAGATATTTTTGCATTATTTTTATGCAAAATATTTGGGAGAGTGCTTATATAATTGAAAAATAACAAAAGTATCGCACTTTTCAATTTTTATTAATTTATTATCTGTCGATAACGTGCGACGCGACTTTCAGTTTACTTATAAGTAATATAGAACTCTACAATGTAGATAAATAGTTGTCACTTTGACAGTTGGAGTTACGAATTGCTTATATCTGAAATGAGTGTCTAAAATTAAACGTACGATGTTTTATCAGTGCAGTTATTTGAAAATTATGTCACATTAATCAGAATTTATTGGTCTTTAAATAATGCTAAAGGACAAAATAATGGAGTCAGAAACAGACGTTAGAAAAACCCGGTAAGTTTTTCAGGTTATGTGCACACTTCTGAATGTTTATTTTACCACTTTAATAATCAATTATTAAAAATAATTTTAGTATTGAGGATCAAAATCCAATCATTCAAGAGTATGCGGATATTGTGGAGTCGCTCAAAGAAGAATTAAGCATTTGCAAGGTAAGTTTCCAAAAGTTCTTCTCCAGATGTTTTACTCTTAAAACTCACACTAAAAAAAATCTACCACTTTTCTACCATTTGGTTTTTAACACTGTTCAGAGAAGTAATTTTACTAAAATAATCAAAATTATCAACAAATTTTGGTAAAATCGTTACGTTCAAAATAAATATTTTACAGGTTGTTTGCAATTTCACAAACTAAGGTAAATTTACTACTCTGAGTTTTATTACCTTACTTTTATTCTTACTTTAATTAGTATTAGGTACTTTTATTACCTACTCTCCAAGTAGTAAATTTACCAAACTTTGTGAAATTGCAAGCATAACCTGTAAAATCTTCATTCTGAACGTGACGATTTTACCAAAATTTGTTAATAATTTTACTTATTTTAGTAAACTTACTTCTTAGAATATATTACAAGCTTTAGCATAATTACAAAACCAAATGGTAGAAAAGCGGTAGATTTTTTTACAGTGCAGTTATTTTATTAGTAAATACTATTTTTACAGACCGAACAAATTCAACTACGACGTGAACTGGAAACGCTTCGTACTGAAAGTAAAAATGCGGGCGACCTTGCGCGAGATTTTTTTGCACGTTGTCATTCAGAAACCTGCGATGGAAATCTTCCAGATAAAGAAATGCTGGAGAATCTCGAAAAACGGATTACCGTGCTGCAAATGGAAAAGGATTCAATGTTTCAGCTGTGGCAAATGGCTCTGAAAGCTATTGACGTTCTAGAAGAAGAGCTCAAAACCTTTCAAAAAGGCGGAAAAGGCTCCAAGTTGTACGAAGATCAAGTGAATAATGTCAAGCAATCTTACTCCGATGCTATTAATGCCCTGGAAGGGAAACTTATTCAAGCTAAGGAGCATTTTATGAAGCATCAAGCGCTTTGGGAGTCTAGCAAGGAAAAGCTAGAAGAATTGAAACAAGAGAAGGACGATCTTAAACAGCAAATTACCCTTCAACAACGTGAAGCACTCGAAAAGGATAGAATTAATCAAAATGCAGTAGATTCTTTGAAGGAGGAATTGAATAACATGAGACTCGAATGTGAAAGGCTGCAGCGAATTAAATCAGAATTGGAAGAGAAATTGACTGGAGCACAAAGATTCGCAGCTAGCGTTCTCGCAAAGGATAATGAAGCAAAAAGCAAAGTATCAGAAGCAATTGAGTTGGTTGAATCCGCATTGAGAGAAAAGGAATTATCTCTTCAAAGAGAGGCTCGAATTTCTGAAGAGAAAATAAAATTAGAAGCCCGTTTAAATAGTATGGCAGAGGAATACACAAGTTGTTTAGAAAAGGAACTGAGTAAAATAAGAGAGGGATTTGAAAGAAATATCAAGAGATATTCTCTGGAATTAAAGGAATTGAAAGTCGAATTGAGACAAAAAGAAACTCTTTTAGATCGAGCGCAGAGAGAATGTAGATTAGTAGAAGAGGAATTGAGTAAAGTTCGTCATGGTTCAGACGATTATTTGCATCAATCCAACTCAAAGATCCTTGATTTGGAACAAAAACTGAAAGATGCAGAGTATAAATTGCAATCGTGTGAAGAGATTTGTAAGAAAAAGTACGAGAAAAATGAAACTCTTGAACAGCGTATTGTCGATTTGGAACAAAATTTGTCCACTTCAGGCGACAGGTTTCAACGTGTTCAGCTAAATAATTCTAGAGATATTGAAGGTCGAGTGAAAGAGTCAGACGAACGGACGAAAGAAGCTTTAATCAGATATTCTGATTTAGAAAGGCGATTAGCAAGGGTTCTTGACGAAAAGGAAAATTTATCCTTGGAGCTGCGTGCTTTGCAGTACAAGTTTGATCAAGAAATGCAGAAAAGGGAACAAGACAGAAGACTTGTTGAGAATAAAGTCAGTGATTTGCAAGAGGATTTTCGAAAGGCTATAAATTTAAAATCTAGTGAAGGAGTTGAGAAACGGTAATTTCGCCTACATTTTTAAGGAGTGAATTAAAAAAAAATGTGAATCCTGTGTTTTTATATTTACAGATTAGGAGTAAACACCACTACTAATGCCGATTTACGTGTAAGAATTCTTCAAGAAAGATTCGATGAGAAAACCAAAGAGTTGACTGAACTTGTAGAAATCCATCAGAAATTAAGCATCAGGTAAAAACTTTGAACCAGGGTGTCTAACGTCCTGGAAATCCTTGAAAACCTGGAAAAGTTCTTGAATTTTTTTACCTGGAAAAACCTGAAAAAGCCCTTGAATTTCATTCATAGTCCTGGAATTCTTATCACTCTAAATTTTAATGAGTAGTTTTTTTCAAATGGCAGACTTGCTACATCAGGTCAGAGAATTCTGGAAAGTCAGGGAATTTAAAAGTGGTCAAGGAAAATCAGGGAAAGACAGGGAAAACTTTTAAAGAGTCAGGGAATTTTTTTGATTCAACAAATTATAATTATATCTCAATAGTTATAATTATAATTTAACAATTGTTATAATTATATAATTATAATATTACAAAATCAGGGATCACAGTCCCCTATTCCCCTTTTATTCTGCAAATCCCCTAAAATCACTTTTTTATAGTTTCATTCTTTTTTCTCCCTTTTTTCCCTTTTTATATTCAAATTTCTGAACAATTTTCCAAAAATTTTGAGAAATAGAGACTTGTGACATTCAAAAACTCTTTAAAGTTTTCTTAAATATCCCACAATTTCCAAATCTTCAAAATCTACGAAAGTTTCTTAAAATATCTTAAAGCCCTCGAGAACCTTTAAAGTTGATTTAAAATCCTTGAAAATTCTCCAAAATATTTGACTCTTCTAGAATCTTCTGGGTTCTCCTACAGTAATCTTATTAAATAATACCCCAAAATTTTGCAATATTTAGATTCTTCCAGAATTTTCTGAATTCCGTAACCTTCTAGAATTTTCTACAGAATCTTTTAGAATCCTCCAAAGTCTGCAAAAGATTACCGAAACTCTCTCAAATTATTTAGATTCTTCAAAACTTATCTGAAATCTGTAAAAATTCTCCAAAATATTCTACTGTTTTAATATCTGCAATCATTTAGATTCTTCTGAATTCTTCCATAATCTTTTAGATTTAGAACCTTCTGGATTCTAAATAAATAATTTTATTTATCTATAATAATTTTATACAATCTTATAGAACTCTTAATACAATCTTAAAGAATTCTGAAAAATTCTTTAATATTCTACAAAATATACTTGTATGTTCTAGAATATTCTAAAATCGTTTAAAATCTTCTGAAATCTTCTAAGGTCTTCTAAAATCTTCTAGAATGTTCAAGAACATTCTGAAATGTACCTAAAGTTTTGAACTTTCAAATGAGCAATCTTTTTTTTCTGAAATCAAATTTATCTTGAAATTTCGTTAAATCTACAAAATAAAAAGAAATATATTCTTTATCATTACACTAGTTTTTATATTAATTAATCAATATTTTAGAAGAATTTTGAGTTTTGAAATGAAATGAAACAAATTTCATTCATTTGAACACGTTCAGAATTTTAAGCACATTATTCTGAAGTGCATTAAAATTTCTAGAATTCTGCAGAATCCTATAGAACTCTCTCAAGTATACAGAAAAGACTCCAATAATCTATCTATCTAATAATTAAAGATCTAATAATCTTCTAGACTGTTTTTAGAATCTTCCTAAAATTCTGTAGACTTCTTGAGTCTTCAAAAAAAAGTCTGGAAGAGACTAGAAGATTTTAGAACTCTATGGAAAATTTTGGAAGAACCAAGAAGTCTCTGGGAGATTCTAAAACACTAAAAAATCTAGATTGTAAAGAATTTTTTGTAATTTCAAAAGATTAAATGAATCTAAAAGTTTATGGTAAACTAAAAATATTCTAGAAGATTTTAAAAGTTGGTTGAAGAGTCCAAAATTCGTGAAGGATTTTAGAAAATTATAGAGCATTCAAAAGATTCTGAAAGTTTAGAAATTTGAAGAGTGTTTTATTAGATTCTGGACGAAATCAGGGATCACAGTCAGTCCCCTATTCCCCTTTTATTCTGCAAATTTCCTAAAATCACTTTTTTATAGTTTCATTCCTTTTTCTCCCTTTTTCCATTTTTATATTTAAATTTCCGAATAATTTTCCAAAAATTATGAGAAATAAAACCTTGTGACATTCAGAAACTCTTTCAATGTTTTCTCAAATATCCCATAATTTCCGAATTTTCAAAATCTACGAGTCTCCTAAAATCTCTTAAAGTCCTCCAAAATCTTTAAAATTGATTTAAATTCATGAAAATTCTCCAAAATATGAGACTTCTAGAATCTTCTGGGTTCTCCTACAATAATGTTATAAAATAATATCCTAAAATTTTTCAATATTCTACAACATATACTAGACTCTTCCAGAATCGTCTAAAATTTTCTGAATACTTCCGTAACCTTCTAAAATTTTCTGCAGAATCTTTTAGAATCCTCCAAAGTCTGCAAAAGATTATCGAAATTCTCTCAAATTCTTTAGAACCTTCAAAACTTACCTGAAATCTGTAAAAATGCTACAAAATATTCTAGACTGTTTTAAAATCTACAGTCATTTAGATTCTTGTGGATTCTTCCATAATTTTTTTGAACCTTTTGGATTCTAAATAAATAATTTTATCTATCTATAATAATTTTATACAATCTTAAAAAATTCTTAATACAATTTTAGAGAATTCTGAAAAATGCTTTAATATTCTACAAAATATACTCGTATGTTCCAGAATCTTCTGAAATCGTCTAAACTCTTCTGAACTTAAGTTTCAGAATCTTCTAAAATCGTCTAAAATCTTCTGAACTTTTCCATGATCTTCTAAAATCTTCTAGAATCGTCAAGAATATTCTGAAATGTATCTTAAGTTTTGAACGTTCAAATGAACGAACTTTTTTCTTAACTCAAATTTATCTCGAAATATCGTTCAATCTAGAAAATAAAGGGAAATATCATGAGCTTCTTTATTTATTATTTAGAAACATTAGTTTCTACATTAATAAACCAATATCTTAGAACAAATTTGAGTTTAAATCGAAATAAAATAAAGATTTCGTTCATTTGAACTTTCAGAACTTTAAGTACATTATTCTGAAGTGTATTAGAATTTCCAGAATTCTGCAGAATCCTTTAGAACCCTCTCAAAAGACTAATAAATATTGAATAATCTTCTAGACAGTTTTCAGAATCATCCTAAAATTCTGTAGACTTTTTGAGTCTTCAAAAAAAAATTCTGGAAGAGACCACAAGATTTTATAACTCTATGGAAGATTTTGGAAGAACCAGGAAGTCTCTGGAAGATTCTAAAACACTCAAAAATTTAGATTGCAGAGAATTTTTTGGAATTTTAAAAGATTAAAAGAGTCTACAAGTTTATGGAAAACTAAAAATATTCTAGAAGATTTTAAAAGTTGGTTGAAGAGTCCAAAATTCTTGAAGGATTTTAGAAAATTATAGAGCATTCGAAAGATTCTGAAAGTTTAGAAATTTGAGGAGTGCTTTATTAGATTCTGGACAGGAATCTAAGATTTCTGAGGATTTTTTAAGATTCTGGAGAATTGGTATTTTTAAATTAAAATCCTTAGTATTTTTAAAAGAAAAAAACTTCCCTCCTTTTTTTTAAAAATCCCCTTTTTTGAAAAAGAAATTCCCTATTTTCCCTAAAATTGAAATCCCCTATTTTCCCTAAAATTGAACTGCTGAACTACTGTGATCCCTGTATTATATAATTACACTCGTCTCCCACAGAGTGGCCGGTCTCGGGGGTAGATTACCACTCGTGGGTACTATTAAAATCCAGTTTGAACCGGCGGCCTGACTGTTCGAGCGATGAGCTTTAGTGTTGGCCGTCAAGGGACGCTCAGGGGGGGGGGGCAGAACCATTCAAGAGTGAAGCCGGACACTCTGAGGGAGACGAGTGTAAAGAAAAATGAAAAATGAATCAGGGCAACTCAGGGAGTTTTGAAATTGAAATTTTGTAGCAACCCGAAATAAAATTAGAAGTAGTTTATCAATTGCTTTTGTAAGATTTTTGCAGAAAACTACATATTCATTTAGTACGGCTTATTAAGAAATTCATTTAGTTAGTTTCCTAAATGAATTTGTAGTGTTTTACTGAAAAATAGAAATTTTTTATTAAAGATTAGTAGAAACTATTACTAAAGGAATTGATAAACGACTTATAAGTAGAAAATTACTAATTCTTCTTAGAGAGTATTTCCTTAAAAAAGGTTTTTTGAACTTATACAAATAAATACAGTTAGCTAAACTCAAGAATTTCATAAATCGTATAATATACACTTTATATGGTTCATTTACTTATTTTTATTATTTATTATTATTATTTACTTATTATTATTATTATTATTTACTTATTTAATTATTTCTATCGTACAGGTTCAAGAAAAAAATATTTTTTACATGAAAGTTTATGGTAATAATTAAAAAATGATACCTGGAAAATTTTATTTTTTACCTGGAAAATCTGGAAAAGTCCTGGAATTTTTTTAAGGAGAAACGCTAGACATCCTGTTTAAACTTTTATCCATGTTTTTTTAAAATTCAATTTACTCAGGCTTCATTTCTTTTCAGATGGAAAAATGAGGCCAAATCACTCACGGCTAAATTTCAAGTCCGTTCAAAAGAGTTACGAGGCAAGATTAACGCTTTACGGAAAGAAAACGACAAATTAAATAGAGAATTATTGTCCTGTCGTCAACAATTGGCAACATGTAGAGTGCAGGCTATTCACAGGTTTCTAAACTCATTCTACTTTATTTTTTTAAAATTATTAGATTAGACATGCATTAAATGTCTGTATATTTTCAGGTTCGATCAAGGGGATGGAAGTAGATGACAATTTCAACAAGAACTAAAAGTATCTTCGTCCATGAAAGCATATCAAGCTGTACATATTTCATTAACAAAATCATTATTTTATTGTGAAAATACATTTTGGTACAGTTCAAAGCACTGCGTACTGCTCTTATAATCTCAGACTCCTTTCCACATTTTATATTATTAACATAAAGAAACGGAAATCTTCTTTCGCTACGCATTGGACAAAATGCAAGCAGTGAACAAACTCGGAAACCAATACAAAACTTCTTCCTCCCCTTGATTATCGAGCCAGGCCAATCCTTCTTTAACCATATGGTTGAGAGCTTTTTGCGCTCTTTCTGCTTCCCACCTTAGCTCTTTTTGTAAAAAGTTTTTGGATACAAAGGCGTTTCCTGATAAGCTAACTTGCTGCAAAACCGCGGTGTGATCCATGCTCAACTCTCCAGGAACAGATTGCACTAAATGCTTTCCTCTACCGATTGGAACTACGGAAAATCCGTTTCCAAATATCTTGAGTTTCTTAGCGGCTGCTAGTAGATCTTCGTTTGTGATTTCCTGATGCTCTTTCCGTCTTCCCCTTGCTTGTACTAATCGGTCTCTAAGTTCGTCGAGGGAAATCAGACCTCCATTTTTGTAGTTTGTCGCGAGACAGACTTCTACAATTTGCACTGCAAGTTCATAATAAAAGTCACCGATTCCGAGAACGGACCAGAAGCCTTTTCCAGACGCGAGAGGATCTACGCCGATGGAAGCACACATTTCAGTGAATTGTCGACGAAATTGAGCGTTCTTTTTTATTTCGTTTTTGTGCTTGGTTGCAAATTCTTCCAAGTTGACCCGAAAGGTCTCCATTTGTTTGGTCATTTGTTCAAACTGATTCTCCTGAATCTCTGTTCCTTTATCTTTGTATTTTTCTTGCTCGAGCTTCTGTTTGTGAATCGCTCCTATTCCTGCTTTTCTCCTCATTTTTAAATGCAGGCGAATGTATCCTAGTAAGAAAAGAAAATTTAGATAATTTATTTAATGGCTGGTGCTATAACTACGCTAACGTGAACTGATCTCCCAAAACTAAACCTACGCGAAGTTTCAAATTTAAACACGGTGGGCTTGGATTGAGTTCAAGCCAAAAGGACTTGCACCTCTCGTTTTTCTTCTGAAATAATTTCAGTGATGCCTCGCGAATAATATTATTATGTATATTTCTGTAAAAATAAAAACTCCAAAGTGGTGCTTTTGCGGCTTACAGTCTGTAGTTGGGCATCGAAAAATAATATCTAAACATTAAACATCCTTGGATATCCGGGACCTATAAAAATTTTGGAAAAAGTGTGAAAAACTGCAGTTTTTATTAGTTTTTTGAGTATTTCTTCACTTCCGAGCATCTTACTTTAAATTTGCCACAACAAAAGTTAAAGTGAATTAAATTTCCTGTAAAACAAAAAAAAAAAATAATAATTTTATCTCATATAGTTTAGGAGATACAACCTTCAAAAGTTATATTTTTATGAAAAATTTGACGAAAAAAAATTTATTTTTAGTTTTTGTGAAATAGCATATGTTCTGTGCTCTGTAGTCAAAAATATTCACAACATGAGTTAAAACAGACCTAATTTCAAGCAAATCTAAAAAAAGAAATGTTCTATCTCCAGATTCTCCCATACATTCAAAGCAATAGCGTGTTTAAAAATATCCACTTTTATGAAAATTCGTATATTTTTTTGAAAAATCGCGTTTCTACTGCACTTTACGTTAAAATTTGTTCTTATAATAATAAAAGTACATTAAATTACCTAAAAATCTGAAAAACTTTAATTATTTCTGAAATACAGCTATAAAATTTTATAGCTGTATAAAATTACCTAAAAATCTGCAAAACTTTAATAATTTCTGAAATACAACTATAA
>JBAGKK010000394.1:686455-698337 GCA_037177015.1 Euceroptres primus | reverse complement strand
GAACCGAAGGGGGACTCAGTGGGGTCTTTAAGGGTACTTTGTAGAGGCTCCTTTCAGTTCCTTCGGTCCGCCAGGGTCGATGCCGCAATCTATTTTTTTATTATCTCCCAAAATTTCAGCGCGATAATTGCATTTCCCTAATTATAAACATCGGTCGGTAATTGTGACATTTACTCGTATCAAATGCCCTTAAAGGTTTAATGAAGATGTGATTGCATCAGTATAATAACAATTATTCTATAACCTTTGTTCCGATCGTCGTTCATCTTTTCCATTTTTATAATAGATTCGCGATTCTTTTGCACTTCAATACACTTATTTCAATGGAAATATTTAAAAATTCACTCGAGAACACGAAATAAAAAAATTAATGAAAATGAAAAGAATGAAAGGTCAACATAAGGGGGCTTCCATAAACCACGTGGCCCAATTTTGGACACTTTTTGACCCTGCCCCCCATGTGGTTCACAGTGGCATTCTCGTTGAACCCTCTCTCCCCGTAGGGTGCTACGTGTTTTTTTTTAAATTTTTTGTAAAACGAAAATAAAACAAAAAATTATGAGGTTTATTTTTTATTTTTTTAAAAACAATCTGAGTCAACAAATGGCGACAAATTCCGTGCGCTGTTTCAAAAAAGGAGTAAGCCATGCGTTACCCCTCCCCCCTCCTAAAGAAACCACGTGGTTTATGGAGGGCCCCTAACCTCAAAATAATCAAACACTCCCGATTATTTGAAATAAAAAAAACACTCGTGACCAAACAAATTCTCATCAACAATGAAATTCAACTCGACAAAACACTCCCGAATAGTTACTGATTAATACCAAAATCGATTTGAGATACCAGTCAGTAGAACGGTATTTAAACGGGACTTAAACGGTACTGGGTTTAGTACCGACTCAGTACCGAAAGTTGAAAATAATTTAAATATTTCAATTTTCAACATTTTAAGGAAAATTTTATATATTTGTAATCGTGAAAATACGTAGATTGTAAATTTTTAACTATCAATTTGCTAATTACAAAACTGCAAAAATTTTTTTAATAAATTTTAATCCTCTATACCTGGTTACTGTTTTTGTGCCGACGCGACGGACACGACTAGCCTTTTTGGAGGGGCCACCATCTTGATCTTCTAGTTTCTTTAAATATTCAACGTTTTTTAAAAAAACGCTAAAATAGTTCGTTCTAACGGGCTTTTCATACCTCATCTTGCCGACAGTGGCAGGCAGAAAGCCCACAAAAGTGAAAGAGATGGAGAATAATCTGTCGATCCTTTTCACTCTTGTGAGCGTTCTGCCTGCCATTGCTAGCAAGATGAGGTATAAAAAGGCCGAAAGTCAAATTTACATCGAAAATTGCTTCGATCTCGATAAAATATTTTTCATAAGACAGCTTTTTAGTAAAAAAAAATATTTTGTAAGAAAACTTTGTTGTCCAAACTTTAAATACAAATTTACGAATTCTGGGACTCTTTCGATCACACATTTATTATTCCACTTCGGATAATCGACAGTTGTAATTAATGAACGGCGGTAATGTAACGCTTTTTTCAAGAACGATAAGCATGAACCTGTATCTTTGGCATGAGTATCTATGTATCTATGTCAGTCACAAATTCCCGCCAAGCATGCTAAGTTAGGTATCGGCCATCTTGGATCGCCATGAGCGGCACCTATTTAAAGCATGCGCAGTTGCGCAGACTTCATCCATCTTTTTCGTTTTTCTTTTCCAAGGAAGCTTAACTAGTGATAATCATGTGCGTTGGGTTTTGTATAAAATCGAGTTTAATTTGTTGCATCCCTTAAATTTATATCAAACTAAGTAAACGACCATATATTTAAATGTTTTTTCTATAACTTTATGTCTGTAGTGTGTGTTTTTTTGCGACATTTTACATAAAGAATTCTGTTCGAAAAATGACATCCAATTGTTACAAAAGTTTTAATTTAACATAATTAAAATAATAATATAATGAAATATTTAAAGGAGAAATATTTATCTCATGGAGAGTTAATTATTCTAAATTTACTTATTAAAATAAAACGAGTAGAAGTGTCCTTAATGTTTACGTCTGAATAACTTAACCTAAAAAGTGCACGTCTTGAATTTAACCTCGGATATTATTTTATTAATATTAACTTTACTTACTTACCAAAGTAATTTTATCGTTTTTTGGAAAGTTTATTCGACTTTCTTACATATTTTTTATTTTATTATATGGTTATTGTGCAAATTCTAGGAATTAAACATGAAATTCGCAGATCAATTGCATTGGTATGACTTTGATGTGCTTTTATAATTATTTTTTATGCTTTCAGCATGTTGATGCCCAAGAAGAATCGAATTGCTATCTATGAGTATCTCTTCAAAGAGGGTGTAATGGTGGCGATGAAGGATTATCATGCACCCAAGCATCCTGAATTGGAAACCATATCGAACCTCCACGTTATTAAGGCTATGCAGGTATGTTCTTTCCATAAAATTGACTAATTTATGTTTAAAAGGAAAGCTGTAGGAAACCTATTTTTCATAGAAAATTTATTGGTTCAAATAAGTTAAATATTCAATTAACATGTCCCTGTCGCCTTTTTATTACGTTTCGAAAATGCTTTAATCTCTCAGGGGTAATTAGTTTGCAATGTTAACAAACTCGAGAGCAAAAATTAATTCACTGAAATCTAACATCATAATCTTTTTCTTTTTTTTAACGACAGAAACTAAATTGAAACAATTTCTTTGGTTCAAATGCAAATTTTAATATTAAAAAACTTTTTTTCAGTCTTTGAAATCGCGAGGTTACGTCAAGGAACAGTTTGCATGGAGGCACTTCTACTGGTACCTCACGAACGACGGTATCGAATACCTACGAGGATACTTGCACCTTCCACCAGAAATCGTACCGTCAACATTAAAGAGGCAGGCGAGATCAGAAACTGCAAGACCAAGGCCCACTGCTGGCCCAAGAAGCGAAACTTCCAGACCTGCGGAAGATCGCGCTGGATACAGAAGAGGACCTGGTGGCCCAGGAGGTCCAGGTGATAAGAAGGCTGATGTCGGTGCAGGAACGGGAGATTTAGAATTCCGTGGTGGTTTTGGACGTGGAAAAGCTCCTCAATAAATGGTTTTTATAGTGTCACATTAATCTCTAAGCATTTTTCTTTTCCACCAAAAAAATCATTCTTTCCTCCTTTAAAAACATTTCAATAATTTAGAATTGTACTGAATAGCTCTTTTAATAGAAAGTAATTTCATGTATTCAGATTCATTAATAATGAAAGATGATCTGTCCAGATCTTTTTATTTAGAAGAATTAGCATAAGTCTAGAAGAAGATGCGAAGCAGTGTTTTCTAGTAAATCTGGAAGTGTTTTCTATTATTTCTTAGCAGTCTTAATGTTATTAATTAATCAAACTTTTTAAAGTGCTTTCTGTTCTTCTAAATATTTAAATTATATGGCAATTTTTGTTGAAAAAATTTTTGATTGATTACGTAATTAAGAGGAAAAAAAAACCATGCAAATTATTCGAATGTAATTAATCCTTATAATTCAATTTCAGAAATTATTTTACGATTTAATTCAATTTCAAAATACGATAATCAGTGTGTCTAGTGGACCGGGAATTTTATTTAGGATCGGGGTTGCACTTATATTTTATTCTTCAGATTTTGATAGCATTTAAGCAACTACTTCTGATTCTGTTAAAAAATATTTATTTTACGTTTTACGAAAATGTTAAAATATATACTTTCGATTAATATTTATCACTTCAGTCTGTGATTAACGTTTGGCACGTGCAAATAAATAATTATTTTCTTTATGATATAAATTTTGTATATGTGATCCAGTTTGGCACGTGTAAATAAATAATTATTTTCTTTACGATATAAACTTCGTATATGTATATTATGTTAAAATTGCATAAAACTTTCAAAAATCACAAAAAGACATTTTTGACTTGATCGGGGAAAAAAATTTCCGGGAAAATACCAGGAATTTCAAATGGCCTGATCGCTAGACACCCTGATAATTCATTTATAACTCAAAATTACTTTTTTCTCAAAATACTACCTAGTTCTGATAATAACCCACACGATATTCCTTTCTTGCTGCGAAAAGAAAACGTAAAATAAATACTAAAAAGGGGAGAGAAGATAACTCATTTATAGTAAACATCTGTTCATGTACATTTTTTATTGATAATATGAAAATTGTGTCATCCAAATTCGTCGTTTTTTTTTTTTAAGTTAATGAACGAAATGCAGATAGCGCAACAAACATTTTTTTGCTTCTCCACTAGTTAATAATATATAGCTCTTGTCTGTTTTGACTATTCAAGTATTTTTGTAACTAAATAGTGTATGATAAGCTCTCTTTTTTTCTCTCGCTTATAAAAAGGTGAGAAACGAAACGAAAACAAGAAGCGCACAAGGCTGTCTCCAAACGGATTCCAAAATGCTAAAATGGAGAAGTTAACTTAAAATTTGAGTAAAGCAATCTCAAATTGATATATTTCAGCCTGAATAACTCTCTTTGTCGAAAATCTCGTTAGTTCTTAATATTACTTACAAGAGAGTCAGCCTTATCGCTTTTGAACGCATGAATCCTTGCAAGGAACATCTCAAGATTTATAATATTTTCAGAAACCATTCGAGAATTACGTCGACACCATTTTCCTGAAGTTAATAACAATCTCTTTCTAATTTACTAAAGCGATAAATTTTATTCCAGAAAAATGAAATTTATAGTATACTAAGCTGACTTATATAATGGGCAGTCGTCAGCGATCAATTGGCCGGTTAGGATAACATTTTTGGGCACTTTGATTATTGAAACTATCGAATAAAACTTTATAGAAAATTTGTGAATTATTATCATTTCTCTTGTGTCGACTCTAGAAATTTCATAAAATTTTAATGGCTAGAAAATTGTTATTGCACTGCAAACTCGATTGAAGACAAAAAAAAAGTTGAGTAGGAAGAAATTCGGGCTTGGAAATTTTTTGAAAATGATGCTAATCCGTAACTTTGTTTATTTCGCTCTCTTTAATAATAAAGAAATAGTAGTAATCGAACAATTCAAAAGGAGACGCAACGATATAAAAATAGGAATGTGACCTCAATTTGTGGTACACGCTTAAGTCTCCAGGGAATCTATTCAATTTTCTTTCGTTAATATTCTTAGTTTCCTCGTTTGTCATTTTCATGGGATTCCAAATGGCTACTTATATGCAAACAAAGCCGCATCTGCTGGCGTTATTTAATTTTTAAACATATGTTATCTGAAAGCGTTTGAATATACATTCCTATGTTACAGCATTTTACAATCGCTTTTATTCTGAAAGTTTTCAAACTTGAAAACACATTTTTTTAAGTTGAAATTTACCTTTCAATTCAAATCAAAAAATACTTTTAATAAAAAAAAACCTTTAACTTAAATGCAATCAAATTTGAAAACTTTCGAATTCAGTATGCCGTCAATTGTGAAGAAATTGAAATTCATATTTTGTTGAATGAATTAGATTTCAATTTTTTTTTTTAGAAAAATAATCTCGAATAGACGCCAGTTGATGTGGGACTCTATTATTACGATCACTTTTTTGGATCCCCACTGACATTTTACAATCATTAACTAATATTATTACTTTAATCAATAATATTATATAATAACAATGGGCTCGTTGCAGAGCTGGGCACAAAATATCTAAATTACATTTGCCAATGGAATTTATAATTGAATTCAATGCAGGGAAAGTACAAAATAAGCTTTGTAATTTTTAATTACAATTAAAAATTTCGTTCAAATAATTTGTACTGTTGTTTTTTGCTCGGATAAGTGGAAATGCTTTGACACACCTGTCGGTAATCCTTGTCCTAGTGCAATTACTATTAGTACAATTAGTACTTTTTTTGTATGTTAATAAAGTAAAACAGTAATTGAGAAATTACTGCCTGTGTATTTGAAAAAATAGTAGAAATAACTCAAATTTAATTTTTATTTCGATTCTCTTCATTATTTTGTAATTTCCAACAATTGAATACAATTGCAAAATATAATACAGTGTGTTATTTGAAATTTAAATACTAAAATTACATTTTCCTCAAAATACAGCCCAGCTCTGGCTCGTTGCCATTCTTCATATTTTACAAGTAGATTTCCAGCTTATTCGAACGATATATTAACTTCTTGCCTGCCTCATTTCTAAAATATTGTAAACGAGTGAAAATTTCAAGATGCCTTTTTTTAATAAGAATTGTTCCCGTTACTCTTACTTACAGAACACTTCGCAAAACATGTTTTTCTTTCTTCCGAATTGAATAAATGCCAAACTTGCAACAAATAGTGGCTATCCGTATGTTACAGTCTCCATGTCGATTTTTACGCAAAATAAGATTCTCGTCGTCTCTAGGACTACTATTTTGTAAATAAATGGCATTCTCGTACCAAAATTTAGTACCGTTTGCACTTATCTACGTAATCTCGATTTGAATAACGTTATTTGATCGAAATTAATAGTTCTTTAATGCTTAAAACAATCTATACACTGTTAAACAACGACTTAAAACAAACAAATCAAAATGGAACTTGCTGTAGATTTGTTTTTAATCACAATAAAATAAGAAACAGTACAATAATAATAATTAATTAATAATAGTAATCATTTCGTAGTGTGTTTACTCGATACGTTGTCGGTACCTCTCCCCTCATTTCTTATCCACCAATTTCATGATAACTAATAATAATACAATAATAATATTCACTTAAAGTTGCTCTTCCCTTTATAAGGATTCATTATTTCTCGTTTATCTGAATTATCTCCAAAGAGCAAAAATATCCCTTTCACGTTGTCGAAGACTTTATTGCTAATTTATCGTTAACAGTTTGTCGCGATATCTTAACATTTGAAATCGAGTGTTCTTGTTCTAGAAAAACTGGGCAATCTTTAATCGGCGACTGATTTCTCTTCGTCGTAATCAAAAATGGCTTGCATTTAGATTGTTATATAGCTTTTTCTTCGTATATATATATTTATATATATTTATATATAATTCCCTTATATCTCTCTGCTTATTTTTCGAAAAACGTCTCATGTATAAATCGGTGTGTAGTCGTGTATGGAAGTGCAAACGCGCGCATATGCGTGTAACTGTGTCCATGAGATTTCTTTCAAATAGTTACTCAATGCGTCACACGTATTTCTTGGGATAGTTACGCGTATCATAAGTTCGGCTTGCTGTCGTTGCTTTTTCTTCTCCACAAATTAAGAGTTTGCTTTTTGATCAGCAGTCGACTTTGAGCAAACTTACTCGACCACTTTCAGCACCTTGCCAATGGCAATAGTTTTATCTATAACAAGCAAAATGATTATATAAGTACAATTTTATCATGTATGTATCCTGGGTTAACATTTTTTCAAGTTTTCTTTTTAGATTTGCAGAAAATTTAACACAACATCCCCAACTCTATTCTGTCAAAAATAGAAAGTTCTTATTCATAAAACATAAGCAAAATATATAATCATAGAATACTTACTTTCATCCCTGAGGGTAAACCGTCCCATTTGTTGAAACAGTTTGAATTTTTCAAGGCAAATAACTCCCGCACATTCGATTCTCATTATTGCCACTTGATCTTGCTTGACGAACCTCGGTCTCGTCTTGCTTTTATCGCCAGTTTTCTTGTCTACCAAACAAATCAGTGCTCTCACAGTGACTTCCTCAGCGGCGCAATGAATGTGCATAACAGCACTGTAGCCCGCACAGATAATGCTTTTATGTTCTAAGATTACTACTTGTGCATCAAAGACTTTGCCCGTCTTGATTGGATTATTACTATCGCATAGTACGAAACCAGGACTCACATCTTCCTCTTCTATGCCCTTTAGTTTAATTTTTACATTTTCTCCTGGTCCGACCGATGTGACCTCTTCATCATCAGACCACAACTGATCAACCGTTACTGCCGTCTGGAAATTATGAAGAAAAGGGCTCATAACGCTATACTCCGAGTCAAGTAACACATTATAAATTGTTTACTTTCTGCCTGAAGCTTCTCAAGTACACTCATCTCTCGTAACTGTGCCGGCCTCGGGCATGGTCGGTACAGTAACGGGCGCTATTAAAATCCAATTTGAACCGAATTTAAAGCAACGAGCGAGCACTCAGGATCGCATATATAGGCTCTGAACGTACAAAAGTATATGCCCAAAGAGTCGCGATGTAAACAACTTCTGATGCGGCCCTGACTGTCCGAGAGATGAGCTTCAGTGTAGGGCATCAAAGGACGCTCAGGGGGGAGACAGAAGCAGTCAAGCGTGAAGAAACGTGAAGCCGGCACAATAAGGCGAGATGAGTGTATAATCAGTTTGTACAACTTACCCTATTCGGCATTACGAGCAGAGATTGTCCTTTCTTAGCTTCTCCAGCTTCTACTTTGCCCATAACTACTGTCCCCATATCCTTGTATTTATCAACGATGGGCATTATGAATGGTCCATTACTTTTCCGGTTGAGCGAGGGCAAGGAATCAATGAAGGGTATGAAAGGCGGACCCTGGTACCAAGTGCAAAGACTCTCAGGAATAGGATCCTTTAAACCTATACCAAGTTGCCCTGAGACCGGCATGAACGTCAGATCCTTTGCCGGATTAAATCCTAACTTACGAAGGTAAGGTAATATTTTGTCTCTGAAAAAATAAAATTACATTTATTGTACCTGAAATTCCTGCCTCTTTGTTAGAAATACAAAATAGCAATTTAGATACGCACCTACACTCGTTGTATCTCACTTCGTCCCATTCTACCGTCGGGTCATCCATTTTATTTACTAATACAACCAAATGTTTAACTCCAGCTGTTTTAGCTAACATAGCGTGCTCTCTCGTTTGGCCTCCCCTATCGAAACCAGTTTCAAATTCACCTTTTCGCGCGGAGATGACCAAAACTGCGAGATCCGCCTGCGCCGCTCCACCAATCATGTTTGGTACGAAACTTTTATGTCCTGGCGCGTCTAAGATAGTAAAGTGCTTTCTCTCAGTTTCAAAATAGGCTCTGCCAACCTCAACGGTTTTTCCTTTTTCTCGCTCTTCCTGGTTGGTATCGAGTGCCCAACTGAGATACCAAGTTTCTCTGCTTCTCTCCTTCGCTTCTCTTTCATACTTCTCCAATGTTCTTTTGTCAACCATTCCTGTTAGAGCCATGATTTGACCTCCAATGGTCGATTTTCCAGCGTCTGTAATTTATAATAAACATTTGATAATTATAATACAAGTTGGGTTTCGTTGTTGATCAATATTTTAGTAAACAAGTATTTTTTAAGCTTTCACTTTGTCAGTGTTGCACGTGTTGCTTACCTACATGTCCAATAAAAACGACATTGACATGTTCCTTTTTACTCTTAGTGTCCTCCGCCACTTTGACTACCTTCTTCTTTGGGATCTTTACCACCATTTCATCTTCTTCTTCAATATCAGCCTTAAAAATTTCAAGGCAGTACTATTAATAAAACTTACGTTTAAATAATTCCTTTCGAGTTTCACGAAATGAAAGGGCGTTTCTAAAACTTACTGTCTATGTAGATTATTTTTTATTCCTTAACTTCCTTTTAGATAGTTTTTTTTGCCAAAATTTGGTCAAAGATTTTCGAGCATCATCTAATTTTTACTTTTAAACAACTCGTACTATGAGTTGTTTCCTTTCATTTAAAAAAATTTCTTGTAATTTCCACAATTATAAAGACAGAACGGAGTTAAAATCAGTAAAACTTAGAAAACGTACAAAATTCTTAGATTTTGTTCAAAGTTACATATTCTGTTCCATATTTTTATTATTAGGGATAGTTAATATACTATAAAAGTGTTCCTACTAATTTATATCACTTATTTTTCCCATCAAAATTAGGTTTATCAAAAGTACCCAAAATGAATACCAAATTGTAAAATAGTAGAGAAATTATGTTTTATTTTGCGAGTTTTTGAAAATCTTAAATCCGATACTACAGAAACCCATAAACTCTGCTTTTTTTAGCAATGTGAGCAATATAATACACTAATTACAGACGAGGCTCTCAAGTTATGGTACTTCACTTTGATCAAGTCTCGGGATTAAAGTACAATTCCAAAAATTCTTCTCGTTTAGAGGTTCGGTTATCTTTCGTACAGTTTGATGATTTTCACCTCACTTCGTTTCTCTCTAAAGCCAATAAGTTGCAATAAACCCGTAACCTCTCAAAATGAGCATTTCTGTCGCGATGAGGAAAATTGGCAAGAGTAAATCTCACGTTTAGAGGGATTCAAATGTAGATTATACTGTGAGCGTTAACCACTACTGAATTCAGGTGTACAACTTGTTCCTGAATTCATCTTATAGTCTTTGAATTATTCTTTTGAATTCACCTTGTATTCTTATTTTGAATTCTTTGAATTAGGGTGTACATCAAAATTGCTAGTGGTTAACCCAGCGAGATTCTATTAACTATAAACAAGAGGGAATACCTCTTCGTTCTCAGGAGTTAAGAGGGGATCTGCATCTACTGCAGCTTCTTCCCAGGAATCAGCTGGTTGATGTTCAGGGCTGGTGTTTAGTGTTGGTTCGGCGTTGATCATGTCCGGTGGTGGTGCTCCCCCTCCAGCAGGTGGATCCTCCACTCGCATGCTGATCGGATCGGGTGGAACTGCTGGTGTAGTTGTCCCTAAAAATACCAAAAATCTATTTAGTATTTACTTACATTCTTCAAATTTCCAAATTGTAATTGCAAATAAGAACATGAATTAAAAGAAACTTATTAAAAAACTTTCTCGAAATTAAATATGCAGTAAAATTAATGCAATGGCATTAATTTAGATGTTTCCAAAAAAAATCACGTAATACATTGAGGTTAAAGATACGAATTAAGGCAAAACGTCTCTCGACTGGTTTATCTACTCGAAAAAACGTTAAAATCTAATCAGATCGATGGCTATGAAATAATTTTTTTCAAGAAATAAAAAAATTGCAGAGTAGCTGAGCACCAGGTGATAAGTGGGTTAAACGACATCAGCCACGTTCGTGATTCATAATATCAACATATTAAAGACGATGCCGTGGAGATTGAGTGCAACATCGCGTTTCTGAATTATAGCCGGTACTAGACGCAAAAAGTTGATGAAAACCGGATAAAATAGGTTTCCGGAGCATAAGGAGAAAAAAACGAAACGACGAACCGTGATAAGTTTCGGGAGGCATGGAAGTGGCTGCAGTGTTAACGGCAGTTGTAGCTGCAGCGCAGGAACTACCGCTAAGCGAATTGTTCTGCGGTGAGGAATTAATGCAGAAGGAAGGCACAAATTCCGCTGCGTTCACGTTGAGGGTTGAAAATTTGCTTTCGAGGGACTTGTCCTGGGCGGCAGTTGTGTCTCCGCTATCCGCCTGCTGTTCCCACGAGTCTGGTGCTACGCTGTTCGCCATATTTATCACTGTTTCGGCACACCCTGACGATACTGCCGCACTTTATGTCACGTAAACCACGCGAGAACACTTGTAGAATCCCGATAAGTTCGCGATTCTAAATGGGGGAGGCTTAAAAAAATAACTATTTACGGTATTTCCTCGCGTATCGCACACGCGTGTCGCTGGTCCGCGTGTAGCCCCCGTGGTCTATCTCTGTTTCTCTACACCACTTCCGCGGAACTGCAAGAGTCATTACTAGTTCCACAATATAACCAGGGATGGAATCCCACGCCGACAGCAGCCGTCCCTACTCCGATTCCAAATCTCTCCACTCCGGCCTTCAAATGTACCGCAATAGATGTCTCCACTTGTGAGAAACTGTTACGAGCCGAGCCCATAGGTGGGTTTTGGCTCTTGTGATTGGCTAGTTCCTGTCGTTTAAATTATTGGGATAAA
>JBAGKK010000394.1:531187-546635 GCA_037177015.1 Euceroptres primus | reverse complement strand
ATTTTTTAATAATTCATCTTCTTTATTTAAATAGCTCTATTTTCATTTTAATTCTTTTTATTTAGCTTCAAATCTCAGAAAAATAATTCACTTTAAAAAAATTGTATCAGGATCACAGAATGTCGCAAGAGGTATTCGCTTTAATTTGATTCCCGTTCCAAAGAATTTATTTCAGAAACATTGTGTTAGGATCACAGAATGTCGAAGGAGCTATTTGCTTAAATCTGATTCCCGACCCAAAAAGATTCATTTTGAAAAAATTATATCAGGATCACTGGATGTCCAAGGAGGTTATATGCCCTTTAATTATTTGAATACATATTGATTAAGATAATTAATTACAGAAAAATTTTATCAGGATCAGGATGTGGAAGGAGGTATTCGCTTTAATTTAATTCTCTTTCCAGAGAATTCATTTTGGAAAAATTTTATCAGGATAACGGGATGTCGAAGGAGGTATTCGCTTTAATTCGATTCTTGTTCGAAAGAAATAATTCCTGATATGATTCATGGAGATATGTAAATGTCTGGTCTGATAAAACTAATTCATTTGGGAAAAATTGAAAAATATTTGCTTTAACTTGATTCCCGTTCCAAAGAAAAAAAAAATTGTATCAGGATCACAGGATGTCGAAGGAGGCATTTTCTTTAATTTGATTTCTGTTTCAAAGAATTCATTTTGGAAAAAAGTATCAGGATCACATTATGTCCAAGGAGGTTATGTTCTCTTTTTATATTTCATTTTCATATATTCGCTGTCATTTGATTCTCGTTTAGAATAATTCAATTTGTAAATATTGTATCAGGTTTATATAATGCTGAAGGAACTATTCGTTTTCATTTAAATTCGCGGTCCGAAGAATACATGTTTTAAAAGTCGTATCAGAATCATAAGGTATTGTATAAGGTATAATCATGCTTTATTTTGTTTCCTTTTCCAAAAAATTTATTTCGGAAAAGTTGTATCAGACAAAGTTGTATCAGAAATTGCTGGATGTCGAAGGAAATTCTTTTCTATTTAAAATTCAATTCTTATCGATTAAAATAATTGATTTTGGAAAAATTGTATCTGGATCACAGGATTTTATTCCGATTGTCTCTTTAGAAAAATTGAATCAGGATCACATAAACTACTTTCTCTATTTAAAAAAAAACTACTTTTTCCTTTTTAAAAAAAAATATATATATTAAGAGAGACGAGAGACGGTCCACCAGAGGGCCAAGATTCCAGAAAGTATAGATGACGTCGTAAGCAGAGGTTTCCAAAATGGCAAAAAAGACGTCGCTTGTTAAAACGTCTCAAAACGAAGATAATAATAAATCAAGTGACGATTCAGTGAATGACGATGAAGAACCAAACTTTAGTGATCCCGAGGATTATGTTGATGATATTTCCGACGAAGGTGTGTACAAATATTTCATGTTTAAAATCAGCACGTTGCTCACTCGTGGCATGGCTGATGCAGGTGATGCATATGGCCGCAAATCTAACCTTAAAATACCCCTCATTTTCTTGCCGAACCGGCGGTTCTTAATTTTTATTAAATATATACTCAAATTTAACTATTTTTATATAGTTTTTGAAAATCACAGCTGACACCTGATACGAGAAAAATATGAATTTTAATAAAGCATTTGAGAGCAATTTGTCGTTTGAGGAGTTTATCATCTGGTTTTTAATGATTTAACCATCGTGAAGATAATGTTTCCAGTTTAAAGGTATCTTTATTGAAAAATACAAAAAATACTTGTTTAGTTAAATTCTTTTCGTTTTTAATACATCGAGTATAAAACAAAGAAAACATGTAACTCGACAAAATTTACTATTTAACATTGATTTTTAATATATTCAAATCATATACATTGTTGTGTTTAATGTTTTCTATATGCAGAACTTTAAAATCCACATCTCAAACATTTGCAGAGCTCCTTGATGATATCCTGATTCATAAACCATCGGAGACTGATGGCGTAGAATCAGTAATTGTGATTGTAATCTTTATTGTTTAGTTAAATACTTATGTTTACTAATTCTTGTTTAGTTGAATTCTTTTCGTTTTTAATACATCGAGTATTTTGAGGTTAGGTTTTCACAAATCGGTTAATCTTTTATTTATTTTTGTAGTAACAAATATTTTAGATCCGGAATAAAACAAAGAAAACATGTAACTCGACAAAATTTACTATTTAACATGGATTTTTAATATATTCAAATCATATACATTGATGTGTTTAATGTTTTCTATATGCAGTGCTTTAAAATCCACATCTCAAACATTTTCAGAGCTCCTTGATGATATCCTGATTCATAAACCATCTGAAACTGATGGCGTAGAATCAGTAATTGTGGTCGATGGCGTGCCCCAGGTCGAACCAAGTCGTTTGGAGAAACTCCAAACAGTAATTGATAAAATTTTCTCAAAGCATGGGAAGATCGTAAACAAGTACTTTCCCCAAAACGAGGCTGGTCTAACAAAAGGGTAAATATTTTCCCTCCATTATAACACTAAAACGATTTCTGACCAAAAGATTACAAAATAATATTTTTGTCATAGGTATATCTTTCTAGAATTCGAGAACCCACATCAAGCTTTGCTTGCTGCGACGAAAGAGAATAACTTTAAAATCGACAAATTTCATACGTTCAAGGTAAATTTATTCACGGATTTCAAAAAGTTTGAGGAAATTCCGGAAGCCTGGGAGCCTCCCAAACCTCAACCTTTCAAAGCTGCAGGAGATTTACATTCTTTTCTACTCGATCCGGACGCGTATGATCATTTTTCCGTCTTGTCTGGGAACAGTTCTGCTGTTTCTGTTCAAATCTGGCAAAACTCCGCACCAGAGCCCACTTTATTGGAAGAGCGATCGGTAAAATAACTGTTTTGAAAATTACAATGGAACTACCAGATACTAACATTTTGAAACAACTTCATATTGTATTTTAATTTTTATTTTGAAACAGAGGTGGACGGAAACTTATATAAAATGGTCTCCACTGGGAACCTACTTGGTTACCTTCCACAAACTTGGAGTGGCACTTTGGGGTGGACCTCAGTTTACCCAGCAAGCCAGATTCAGTCAAAGGGGAGTGGAATGCGTAGATTTTTCACCCTGCGAGCAATACCTTGTAAGTTACACTCCACGTTCAGACGGAACCCCTGATCAAAAGCGAGTCGTTATTTGGGACATCTTTACCTCTCAAGAAAAGCGATCCTTCTGTTTGGAAGTTTCTTCTGTCTGGCCTCTCTTCCGCTGGTCGCACGATGATAAATATTTCGCGTGCATTGGTGAGGACATCTTGAGCGTCTACGAAACTCCAGTATGTTCATTTCAGTAAAGTTATTTTTAACTAACAAATTTAGTTTATTTCAATTAATTTAATTTGAATTTTAGTCGTTCGGTTTGCTGGACAAGAAGAGCTTCAAGATCGCTGGAATTAGAGATTTCAGTTGGTCCCCGACGGATAATGTGTTAGCGTACTGGGTTCCTGAAGACAAGGACGTTCCTGCCAGAGTCACTCTCTTGGAAATTCCAAAGTAAGATAATCTAAAAATGTTTTTAGTTTATTGTGATCTCATTTTATTCTGTTCTACCTCAATTATCATATTCTACGTAATTGCAATATGCGAACAATTCCAGATACAGCAAATCCAAAACTTGCTTCTTTCTTCGACCGTTATAAATTTCCAATAATTTAATTACAGCCGCAATGAAATTCGTAATAAGAATCTGTTCAATGTCGCCGACTGCAAGGTGTTTTGGCAAAAATCTGGGGATTACCTTTGCGTGAAGGTCGATCGATTTGCCAAGCGAAAAGAGAAGACGGAACAGAAATACACTGTAAGGAATAGGAATATATTGTAATATCAAGTGTACTTGATATTTAATATTTAAATGGTTTTAAAAACGTTCAGAGAATTTTTAGGCAATTTTAAAGCAAATTCCTTATATTTCAGGGAATGTCATACAATTTCGAAATCTTCCACATGAGAGAGAAGCAAATTCCTGTTGACAGTGTGGAAATAAAGGAACCGATTCACGCATTCGCCTGGGAACCAGTGGGTTGCAAATTCGCCATTATCCACGGAGAAGTTCCAAGCGTCAATGTCAGTTTCTACGAAGTTCGATATGGACATAAACCTGCTCTCTTGAGTAAGTTCCTCGTTCCTCTTCTAATTACAATAAAACTCTATTAATACAGCTTAAAATTAATTTCTTAATAATTAATGTTTTTCTTTTTTGGCAGAAAAACTCGAGAAGAAAGCTTGCAATCATCTGTTTTGGTCCCCTGCTGGTCAATTCATTGTCCTTGCTGGTTTGACTTCAATGTCGGGGGCTTTGGAATTTATTGATACAAACGATTTCACCTTGATGAATGCGACTGATCATTATCAAACTTCTGATGTCGAATGGGATCCTACGGGCCGGTAAGAATATTCAAAATCAGTCGGAGAAAAGTCTTCAATGAATATTCAAAATCAGTCGGAGAAGCGTCTTCAATGAATAAAAATCTGGAGGATTTCAGCTTATTATATTTGTTAAAACAATTCTTTTGACAATATATTATTTTCAGATATGTGGTAACAGCTGTATCGAGTTGGAAGACGAGTGTCGATAACGGATATTGGGTTTGGACTTTCCAAGGACGTATTCTGAAGAGAGTTAATCTCAATGGCTTCAACCAACTTTTGTGGCGTCCACGACCACCGACACTTTTGTCTGCTGAGCAAATCAAGGAGATCAAGAAAAATCTTAAGAAGTATTCGGCTCAATTCGAGAGCAAAGATCGTATGCGACTCACGCGTGCTTCCAAGGTATTTAAATTAAAATAAGTTTAATCTACAAATATTAGGATTCATCCATGACGAAAGTATAACTTATGATTTTTTTACCCAATAGGAATTAATCGAGAAGCGTTGTGCTTTGATGAAAGCATTTGAAGAATATCGTAGTAAACGAATCGAGGAATGGAATAGTCAGAAGAAAAGACGAATGGAATTACGCAAGCGTAAGTATAAATCTTTGCGATATTACTTCTTAATTATTTAAGGGTCATTCCAAAGTTTTTTTAAAATCAGTTGCACGACCATGACAGCAATTTAGCTGGCGATTTTTTTCCTAATAGTAGGTGTCCAAAAACCGCCAAAAACAAAGTAGATTTTTCGATTCAAAACTTTTGGAGAAACTTTTTTTTGAAATTTGATTTTTTCGTGAATTTTGCGTTTCTTTTCAAAGGTGCATAAAAAATATAGTTCATAACCGATTTTAATGTTTAATGGCTGAATTTATTTGTTTCAGAGAGTAGTTTTAGGAAAAATATTTACCTTACACGCATTTCCAAAAAATGCAAGCTAGGACCGTTCAAATTTGTCTATAAATTCAGTAAATTTTATAAAAATTCAAAGAGCTGACAATTTCTAATTTTCAGGTTAAGCGATCTCGCTTTTGCTAGAAATTATAAGATACATTATACTTAATAGAAATTTCCTGGAAATAATTCTAGTGAAGCCATTGATTATCTCTGATATAAATATTTATAAGGCTAAAAAAGCTATTTTTAATCAAATTTGTCATTTTCACATCGACTTAAAGCTATAGTCCTAACTTTATATATGAATATTATATGCAAATTTGTACCTTGTACAAAAATTGTCAGAGACTTCTGTGCATTTTAATTTCTGAGGTACAGGGAATTTTTGAAGTGACCTCTATTTTCGCGGTTCTTATGATTTATTTAAAAAAATATTGATTTTACAGAAAAATATTCTGAAGAGAAGTTGTGTATTTTATAAAAATACTACTTTTTTGTGCACAACATTTTTTGGAGAAATCATTATTTCTCGATAAAAACAGCCATAAATAAAAATCACCCTGATTTTTCATAATTTCGGACAAAAACCGAACTATGCCTTAAAAAGTATAGTTTCAGAGAAAAATATTGTACATAGAAAATGTAGATTTCAATAAATTACCCATTTTTTCTGGAAAGCATTTTATTCCACACTCGATCGAAATGGCCACTTTTTGCCCCTGAAAATAAGGGCAAAGTTGTCAAAAATGATTATTTTGTCCATGTTCGTAATTTGCCGTAAACCGCATTTGCGGGGCGAAAATAAAATTTGCGAGGTCAAAGTAAAATTTGCGGGGCGAAAGTAAAATTAGCAGGGCGAAAGTATACACACCCGCTTTTCAGGGCTAAAAGGTGGCCACGGTCGAGAGTGGAATAAAATACTATATGCAACACGAGACGAAAGTAGATTTTTCCCTCGGGTAATTACTGCCCGCGGGAAAAATCTGCTCCTTTCGCCCCTTGTTACATAATTTACTATTTTCATGTGGTAGATAGTTCAAAAGTGACTAATTTTTGCGATGAAGAAAAGTTCCTTGTTTTATGACAGGCTTAAAGACTTTGAAAAAACACAAATATTTTTTGTAAAACATTTTTCTCTACAGTCAATAGTTTCCTTTAAAAAATCAATTTTGAGTTTAAAACATTTTTGACTTTCGGTGTTTTTTTTGTATTTTTTCGTGAAGGTTTATAAAAAAAAATCCAAATAATAGTAAATTATAATTTTTTATTTTATCTGAATCGATAGAATGCGTATGCGTTAATAAATATAATTTTGAAAGAATAAAGGCAATTTACCCAACAGTTTTTTTTGCAAATAACACAAGCCTGCGAAATAAGGGCTTTTGACATACTTTTTCGAATCGAGGGTAGTTTCTTATGTAATTTTATACTCCGAATCCGAATATGACCTCAGAATTTACCCATCACTTCAGAATTCCGAGTTAAATAAAATTAAAGTTGTCAAAAATGATTATTTTGTCCGTATTCGTAAAGTCATTTTACTAAAAGAGCAAGTTTTTGTACATTAAAGTCAACGTAAACATAAAAGACCTTTCATTAACTATAAAACGAATTTTTGTTTGCTTTGAAACATTTTTTTTCGACAAGATATTTAAGTTTAAAGTTATGAACTGTTCACAAAATTTTATACCTCAACTTCAACTCTTGTTAAAAGCTAAAAAAGTTAAATTAAAAATTTTGCATTTCCCAGCAAGAATTTATAAGATCTAAGCTTTCATTTAATCCATAGAACATTAAAAAATCATCACGGGTTCTCGAAATATTATTTCATTTGTGTAAGTATGTAAAATTCATCGCTGTCCCGATCGCATACTCGACGAGTGTGGATTGTGCACGACCACCCAAATAAATTAATACTTCCAGAACCCGTGAAGATTTTAAAATTTTTAATGGATTTAATGAAAGCTAAGATCTTAAAGATTATTCTTGGGAAGTAAAAAATTTTTAAATTATGTTTCCCAGCTTTGGCCAAGAATTAAAGTTGAGGTATAAAATTCTGTCAGAAGTTCATAACTTTAAACTTAAATATCTTGGTGAAAAAAAATCGTTTCATGGCAAACAAAAATTCATTTTAAAGATAATAAATGGTCCTTTATGTTTACATTGACTTAACGTACAAAAAATTGCTCTCTTAGTAAAATGACTGTACGAATACGGCCAAGATAGTCATTTTAGACAACTTTAACTTTATTTAACTCGGAATTCTGAAGTGGTGGGCAAATTTTGAAGTCAGATTCGGATTCAAGGCAAAAAAATTACTTAAGAAACCACTCTCGATCTGAAAAAATATGTCAAAAGCCCTTATTTCGCAGGCTTGTGTTATTTGTAAAAAACTGTTGGGTGAATTGCCTTTATTCTTTCAAAATTATATTTATTAAGGACATTTGATATATTACGACGTCATGTAATACGAATCAGGGTTCTAACGCCCTTTTATAAAAATTAAAAATGATAAAATTCATCTTATTTCCCAAAATAAAATTTGAAGCGCAGTAGTCATCGATGTTGTATTATGTCTTTTATCATTTCCCAAAATTACAGATCGATACATTCATTATTTTAGAAATAAGTTCGCTGAATGTAAACATTATATTTTGATCGCTTTTTCAAATATGGCCACCATAATACAAGCTTTATCTGGTTTTACATTCAGCGAATTACTAAAATACTGAATGTATCGATCTGTAATTTTGGGAAACGATAAAAGACATAATACAGCATCGATGTCTACTCCGGTACAAATTATATTTTGTGAAATAAGATAAATTTCATCATTTTTAATTTCTATAAAAGGGCATTAGAACCCTCATTCGTATTACATGACGTCATTATGTATCACATACCCTTAACACATAAAGCATTGTATCGATTTAGATAAAATAAATTATAATTTACTATTATCTGAAATTTTTTTCTAAACCTTCTTCACGAAAAAATACAAAAATACGCTGAAAGTCAAAAATTTTTAAAAATCAAAATTGATTTTTTCAGAAAACTATTGACTGTAGAGAAAAATGTTTTACACAAAATATTTGTGGGTCTTCAAGGTTTTTAGGCCTGCCATAAAAGTGCATTATGAAGATTCAACACTTTTCTCGGTTAAATGAGAAACTGTAAGGTACTTTTTTTTCGTTGGAAAAATTAGTGTCACTCTTAAACTATCGACTACATAAATAAAAGCTTTTCAGAAAAAATGTGTAATTTATTGAAATCTACATTTTTTGTGTGCAATCAGGGTGATTTTCATTTATGGCTGATTTTATCGAAAAATAATGATTTCTCCAAAAAATGTCGTTTACAAAAAAGTTGTATTTTCATAAAATACACATTTTCTCTGTAGAATATTTTTCTGTAAAAGCAATATTTTTCAAAATAAATCATGTAAACCGCGAAAATAGAGGTCATTTCAAAAATTCACTGTATCTCAGAAATTAAAATGCACAGAAAAGCATCTGAGGCTATTTTTGTATAAGGTTGAATGTGTAAATTTATATAATTACATAATACTTAATTTACATCTTACAACAAATTACAATTTACATACAACAATATTACTACAAATTTACAATTTACAAATTTAATTTACATAATTATATAATACTGTTTACATAATTACATAATAATCATTAAAATTAGGATTACAGCTGTTAAGTCGATGTGAAAATGGCAAATATGATCAAAAATATATTTTTTAACTTTATAAATATTTATATCAGAGATAACCAATGGCTTCACAAGAATTATGTCCATGAAATTTTCATTAAGGCATTTTCATTTCCTTCATTTTCATCAATCATATACTTTATAATTTAATCCAAAAGCGAGATCGCTTAACTTGAAAATTAGAAATATATAATATATATAATAATAAATAAATATAATATAATAAAATAAATAAACATAAACCCATGAATATATTCTTAAGAAGCGCTTAAGCCTGAAGAATATTTCTACTCAAATTCAACTCGATTCGATGATTATTTATTGAAAAATGACGAGTTGATTGTTGCGTTGTAAGTTACACTGAAATCACTGTTGAAGGCCGGTCCGGATAGGCCTTCCAGGAATTAGTTTATAGCCTCGTTCACTACGCGTTATCCCCTCTCCTGTCTAGTGGCCAAGCGCTCTGTCGGTTCTGCTTTCCGAGCCGTCAATTGTTGTGAAATTTAATGAATTTATAGACAATTTTGAAAACGGCCCTAGCTTGCATTTTTGGAAATGTGTGTAAGGTAAATATTTTTCCTAAAATTACTCTCTGAAACGAATAAATTCAGCTACTAAACAATTAAAATTGGTTATAAATTACATTTTTTATGAAGGTTTGAAAAGAAACGCAAAATTCACGTAAAACTCAAGATTCAAAAAAAAGTTTCTCAGAAAGTTTTCAATCGAAAAATCGAATACTTCGATTTGGCTGTTTTTGAGCACCTACTATTAGGAAAAAAATCGCCATATAAATAGCTGTCATGATCTCGCAGAATTTTGGCTGAAATTTAAAAAAATCTTTGTAATGATCCATAATTATTTGACATTGGTGTAAAAAAATGGAAAATTGCAGATATCGATACGGATGAACTGGATTCAGACACGAAGAACGTGCAGGAGGAAATAGTGGAATTTTTCATAAAAGAAGAAACTTTCATCATTGACGACAAATAAAACCGGACGGAAATATCTTTCCTAGCCGAACTTGGAAACCTCTACGGTGAGAGAACTGGTGACGTTAAAGGCAAAACGATTCACTATAGCGATAATTAATTCAAAGTCCAGATTACTGCTTCACTACTAACCGACAGAATGTTGGTTATATGCGGTAATGGACAATTCACGTTTTATGACCTCTTCAACCTTAAAGAAATTCTTTTGACTACCTTGCGTTTTAAGCGGCGCAATCGTAGCAACATTAAATTCTATGAATTTTATCACATCCCTTACAGAATATTTCATTCTTGGATGAATGCTCGCCTTGACATATGTGTTTATGAATTCTTTTATTATTTATCTGACATCTTTGGAAATAAATGGCATATATACAAAATTCTGAGTTTGGTATAAAAGTTCCGGAGTTCTCGACAAATATTTTAAATTTTTCATGATCAATTGACTAGCAAATTGAAGCATTTCTCGTATTGAGTTTTAAGAAAATTTGAATAATACATACAAATATCCTGCATTTATATTAGGAATAATTTAACATTATCTACAATCTTAAAATTAATTTTCCTTAGAGACGGTAAATTAAATATTAAAAGTAATATCGAAATAGAAGAACTACGGCACGCACCCATGCTGGTGGAATTCTATCTTCCTGTCGAAAAGATCTCGAACCAACTGGAGATGCACGTTTGAATAATCTCTCATGTTCTGTCTGCAGGGAATTTTGCAATCTTTCGTTTTTCGTTACCACTGCGATTTGTGTTTCAAGGTCTCGCACCACGGACCTGTATCCTAAAACAGGGGTAAATAATCAGAATTATAAATCAAATCTAATTACAAAATGCTGAACTTTGGTTTTAAAATTTTTTTAATTTCGGGCTTATACCGAAATTAGGTGATCCAATAAGCGTAAGAGAAGGTTTTTGCTGATTAGGTAAAGTGTACCAAAGTCCCTTCGCATGGTACGTCCATCCGGGTCGTGTGAATTCCCATAAAGTTATTCTTTCCGTTTGTTGCATTTTTTCACATAGCTTACAAAATGATTCTTCGATTTTTGTGTAAGCTGCTGGAATGCCACCAGCGATTCCCTTCGCACCTAAATATAGTGAATCAAAAACAAAGGGTCATTTCAAAAATATGTTTCAAAATTCTATTAATCAGGGTGTCTAGGGTCCTGGAAATCCTTTAAAATCTGGAAAAATCCTTAAATATTTTTTTACCTGGAAAAACCTGAAAAGTTAGAGAAAACCTTCAAAGAGTCAGGGAATTTTTTTGTTTCAACAAATTATAAGTATATCTCAATATTTATAATTATAATTTAACAATTATTATAATTACATAATTATAATATTACAAAATCAAAGATCACAGTCGGTCCCCTATTCCCCTTCTTTCCCCTATTATTTTCCAAGTCTCCTAAAATCACTTTTTTTAGAGATTCATTCCTTTTTCCCCCTTTTTCCCCTTTTTATATTCAAAGTTCTGAATAATTTTCCAAGAATTATGAGAAATAGAAACTTGTGACATTCAAAAAATAGTACGTTATGTAACAAGGAGCGAAAGGAGCAGATTTTTTAATCACCCTCGGGAAAAATCTTCTTGCGAGGGCAGCGAGGCACCCGAGGGAAAAATCTACTTTCTTCCCGTGTTGCATATAGTATTTTATTCCACTCTCGATCGTGGCCACCTTTTGGCCTTGAAAAGCGGATCCGACACATTTTTCTACAGCTTTGTTCGCGGCTCGAATTCTGATCGACTCGGAGCAACTCAGATTTTCAATATGGAAAATATATAAATAAAATTTTTCTTTATTTTGTAATTACAATTTATTTAAAAAACCAATTTACTATAAAACGAATAGTATTGTAAAAGAAAAAAATGTCAATTTTACTTTCGCCCCGCAAATTTTACTTTCGTCCCGCTAATTTTACTTTCGCCCCGCAAATGCGGTTTACGGGAAATATATGCTACTTTCGCCCCTATTTTCAGGGGCAAAAGGTGGCCATTTCGATCGAGTGTGGAATAAACTCTTAGTGTTTTCTTAAAGTCCTCCTGAATCTTTAAAATTGATTAAAAATCCTTAAAAATTCTCCAAAATATTTGAGACTGTTTTAGAATCTTGTGGGTTATCCTACAATAATTTTACAAAATAATATCCCAAAATTTTTCAATATTCTACAACATATACTAGACTCTCCCAGAATCTTTTAAAATTTCCTGAATACTTCTGTAACCTTCTAGAATTTTCAACAGAATCTTTTAGAATCCTTCAAAGTCTACAAAAGATTACCGAAATTCTCTCAAGTTCTTTAGAATCTTTAAAACTTATCTGAAATCTGTAAAAATTATCCAGAATACTTTAGACTGTTTTAAAATATACAATCATTTAGATTCTTCTGGATTCTTCCATAATCTTTTAGAATCTTTTGGATTCCAATATAATAATCTTATACAATCTTAAAGAATTCTTAATATAATCTTAAAAAATTCTGAAAAATTCTTTAATATTTAACAAAATATACTAAAAGGTTCTAGAATCTTCTAAAATCGTCTAAAATCTTCTGAACTCTTCCATGATTTTCTAAAATCTATAATCCTCAAGAATATTCTGAAATGTACCTGAAATTTTGAACCTTCTAATGAATGAACTTTTTTTCTTAATTGAAACTGATCTTGAAATATCGTTCAATCTAGAAAATAAAGAGAAATATGAGCTTCTTTATCATTGCATTAGTTTCTATAGGGGGCATTATTTCTTAAGCGTGCCCAACCAAAAAAATGAAGTTCTCCGATCGGGCTCAGATTTACAAAAAGTTTAGGCCTATCGGATGGCGCTTAAAAAAAAAAGATTTATTAATTTGGTCAAAAATTCGATACTTGTGTGAAAGGTGATTTTTAGCGCACTTGACTTTTCTCACTCGCTTCGCTTGTGCGAAAAACGTCTCGTGCGCTAAATAATCACCTCTCACACACATAGAGAAATGTACTATTTTATGTTTGGCATATACAAAATTTTGACTTCAACGTTTTCGATAGATTTTTTCTCAATCTTCTGAATGAAACAAAAAAAAATCTTGAAAAATTCAAAGTTTAGTCATCATTTTTTTAAATCAAAAATATTTTTGATTTTTTTTAACCTTTTTTTTTTCTTTCTTTTTTTTTCTAAAAATAAAGCTTGAGATGTTTACTTTAAGATCTTTGAATAGCAAAATGTCGTTTTTTGTTGTTTTCGAAAAATGAAACTTTAAGTAACCTGGTAAATTAAAAAAAAATTCCTAAACACGAAATAAATTCGGAAAATTTTTTGGATGTGCAGTTTTTGTTAGTAAACAATATTATAAAAACGGAAATTAAAAAAAAAATTTGTTGATTTTAGAATTTTTTGAAAATTTTGAAAAATGAAATTTTTTGAATTTGGTCAATTGCGCATTTTTAATGTACAAATAACATTTATACTTATAATGTTATGAACATTATTGCACATTTAAAATGCGTAATTAACCTAATTCAGAAAATTCCATTTTTGAAAATTTTCAAAAAATTCTAAAATCAACAAAAAACTTTTTTTGAATTTCCGATTTTACAATATTGTTTGCTAAAAAAATCACAGAATGTCGAAGGAGGTTTCGCTTTAATTTGATTTCCATACAAAAAATTCATTTTGGAAAAATGTATCAGAATCACATGATGTCCAAGGAGGTTATTTTGTCTTTTAATTTGAATTCGCATCAATAAAAATAATGTCTAAATGTTGTATCAGGATCACAGAATTCCCGTCCCAAAGAATTCATTTTGGAATAATCATATCAGGATTAGAGGATGTCCAAGGAGGTTATTTTCTCTTTTAATTTGAATTCGTATTGATTAAAATAAATAATTTCAGACATTTTGTATCAGGATGTCAATGGAGGTATTCTCTTTAATTTAATTCTCTTTCCAAAGAATCCATTTTGAAAGAATTGTATCAGGGTCACAGGATGTCCAAAGCGGTAATTTTTTCTTTTAATTGGAATTCGCATCGAATAAAATAAATAATTTCAGAAATATTGTATCAGGATCACAGGATGTCGAAGGAGGTATTCTCTTTAATTTAATTCTTTTTCCAAAGAATTCATTTTGGAAAAATTGCATCAGGATCATATGATGCCTAGGATGGTATTCGCTTCAATTTGATTCCCATTTCAAAGAATTCATTTCAGAAAAATTGTATCAGGATCATTTACGATGTCGAAAGAAGTAGGGGAGTAAAATTAATAATTAAAACTAATTTTTCAATAATTCATCTTCTTTATTAGTTCTATTATTATTTAAATTCTTCTTTTTATTTAGCTGCAATACTCAATAAAATAAATTTACTTTTTAACACAGTGTGCGTAAAATGCGTTTTTGCACACTCATATTAGTGCGTAAAACTGTTTATTACAATACAGTGTTTTACGCACTAATATGGCTGTGTAAAAACGCATTTTACGCAAACTGTGTCAAAAAATATCGTATGCAACTCGTGCGTACGATTTACACACATGTTGCATAATATACTATTAAAACAATTGTATTAGGATCACAAGCTGTCTTAAGAGGTATTTGATTCCCATTCTAAAGAATTCATTTTACAAAAATTTTATCAGGACCACAGAATTTCGAAGGAGGTATTCACCTTAATTTCATTCCCGTTCTCAAGAATAAATTTTGAAAAAATTGTATCAGGATCACAGGCTGTCGAAAGAGGTATTATCTTTCTTTTAATTCATTTTTGAAGATTTTCAAAAAATTCTAAGATCAACAAAATTTTTTTTTGAATTTCCGATTTTACCAAATTTTTTGCTAATAAAAACAGTGTCTCCAAAAAATTCTCCGAATTTTTTTGGTGCATAGGAAATTTTTTTTTAATTTACCAGGTTACTTAAAATTCTATTTTTCAGAAACAACGAAAAACGACATTTTGGTATTCAGGGATCTTAAAGTAAACATTTCAAGCTTTATTTTTAGTTCAAAAAAAAAAGAAAAAAAAATCAAATAAAAAAAAATCAAAAATTTTGATTTTGAAAAATGGCTAAATTTTGAATTTTTTAAGAATTTTTTTGTGCCATTCGGAAGATTGAAAAAAAATCTATCGAAGACGTTCAAGCCAAATTTTTTATATGCCATACATAAACAGAGGCTCTTCGCGCCAAGTACAAAAATTTCACCTCCTCTACGTCGGCGAGTTTTTGACCAAACTGATAAATCTTTTTTTTTAAGTGCCAACCAATAGGCCTAAACTTTTTGTAAATTTGAGCCCGATCGAGAACTTCATTTTTTGAGTTGGGTACACTTCAGAAATAATTCCCCATATTAAAAAACCAATACACTGGTCTTTGATAAAAGGACCGTTGACGAGGGGACCAGCTTCATGGTCGTTCACGCTTCACTGATTCTGTC
>JBAGKK010000394.1:498615-511246 GCA_037177015.1 Euceroptres primus | reverse complement strand
AATTATTTCGAAATTAATTGAAATTAGTGATTCATTGTACTTACTTGAGGTATATGGAGTGTGTTAAATTTTAAATTGAAAAAAAGACAAGTTATTGATATGTTGACTGCTTCCTTCATTTTACATTACCAACTTTGGTTAGGTCTGTCAAAATCGGTCGGTCGAGACAAAATTTTAAACGGTATTTAAAAGAAAACCGCGCAAAGTACACCCGCGAAGTTTTTTTGAGTGATAGATATAAGTTTAAATAATTTATTCGCGCAGATAATATTTTTTTTAAAAATGTATATTCGTAAATATGCGGGTTTGAAAGTGGTGTTTCTTGCTAATTTCCAGATTTTCGAAGACGAAAATCTGAATGAATAAATTTTTATGAGCAATTTCAGTGCATACCGTGCAAAAGGTTATCAGTATTAATCTTTGTTTTGAAATAAGTTTTAAAATTTTCAGTAGCGTAGTTTGCTTGTAATAGTAAATTATCAAACTTTACGAAAATGACACTTTTTGACATGGTCATTTTAAACACATTTTTCCTCCGATTTTAACTATAACTTCAAAATATCATTATAGATAATAAATTTAAATCATCCCTAATCGCATCTCTTTACTTAATTTCAAATATCCCACCGAGTTGCGCGCGCATGATTGTCTTCTGCATTATACAAAGGCGTAAAAAAGCTGGCAGACGTAAGTGTACGTAAAAGAGCCAGCAGTTCGGCATAGAGCGACGGTGAGACACTCGTGGCAGACAGAGGTATGAATGCACCAAACTTGCACAGCAGTGCATTACAGTTAGGTTTGGTTAGGTTAGTGACAGTTGGTTACATAATTTTTTTTGGTTGAAAAGATGGTACTCCTGGTAAAACTCCTGTCTTTTCAAAATTCAAATTCTTTGACAAAATTAAAAAATTGAGATTAATGTAAAAAACTAGTTTTGTAACGTGTTTAAAATTAAAATTTTAATTAAGGTAAATCTTACGATGTTACATTCACAGAAAAATATAGTGTTAACAATTTTTAATTAAAAATCGTAAATTCCACTTGAATTCACGCTCTAAAGAATTCATTTTAGAAAAATATTGTACAGTCGGACCTCCACCATCTAAACTTCCACCATGTCATATTCCCCTCATCTGCTGCTCCCACCATTAGCCGTTAATAGTAGATCATAGTAGTGATGCTTGCGCAGATGGTATCCCGCGTGTATATATACCCTATGCATAGTTTACACCCACACATGGATACATACGTGTGTGCGCAAATGCCTGCTGCGCAACTTCCAATTTCCCCTCCGAGCTAACTCCATCAAGTAATAACTCCCCCCGAAATCATTACATGGTGGAGGTCCGACTGTATTAGAATCACAGTATGTTGAAAAAGATATTGGCTTTTAGTTCAATTCTCGTTTAAAGTATTTCATTTTAGAAAAATTGTATCAGAATCATAGAATGTCGTAGGAGGTATTCGCTTTCATTTCAGTTCACAGTCAAAAGAATTCAGTTTTGAAAATTTGTATCAGGAATCCAGCGATTTATTACCCGTATAATTATATTAATAAGTTTAATTATTGTAAGAATGAAATAGTTTTTGTTCCTGTAGTTGGTTAATGTCAATTTCTTACAGTTTAAAAACTAAGTTAAATAATAAAAAAAACGAATTACAACAATTTTTAACTAAAAACCTAGGAGAAAGCAGTATAAATATTTCAGTCATAAATAAGTTTTATTGTAAACTCGAAACGCGATCGTTTTGAAAACGAATATCTGGGCCTCTCTTAATGTTTTTGAATGTACACTTTAATATATTCTCTTCTCTTGTTCAGTTATACGTATAGTATATGTACATGTCTTATAATCGTGTTTTTCTGGTCGATATATCCGTGGGTACAGGGGAAGCTTAGTTGTTATCCTTAAAGTTTATTGTTGGACGGTATCAGTTTGATATTTGCACAATATATTAACAATTATTTTTTTTTGTCAACTCGATAAAAAAATACACAAAATACTGATATATTATAATTATATTAGGACACTCTGGATCCCTGCCCAGGCCGAAGTCAATTGCAACAAGAAATATATATGTATATATAATTATTGGTGCATAAGGTACGATGGCGTATCGTTCTCGTTTTTAAACTCCTCAATATTCAAAAAATAGATATAAAAAAGATCTGAAAATTGTAAATACTTTTAAATAAAAATTTGCATATTTATTGTACTTTTAATTTTTCACTCCTGAGTTGCGATGTCTAGCTATTAAAATAGGTTCACTATTTTGAAGAACAATACACCGAGGCACCCGATATAGTCCTAGAAATGTACAATAACTTTTACGTGGCCGATCAAACATTCTGAGCGTTTTTATACTTAAAAAAACATTTATTTATATAACGTAATCAATCGTTCTGTATAACATTTATAATAATCAATGATGCTTAACAAATCGCGCAGTGACAAATTTGCGCGTAACTCGATTCGCAGGGTCCATTCACCATTAAAAAAAAATAAAATAACGTGCCTACTCATCAGTTCCTGATTGGCCACCTTTTTTTAGTATAAAACTCTCCCTCGTCTTTCATACAAAAATACTTGTTCAAAAATACAGCTTATTGGTCCCATGCATATTTGCATCTACGTACATGTACCCTTGTAGTGAATAAACGTACACGCGTTTATACACACATTTACATATTCCGTACTTAATAAAGTCATCTCGTGCTATCACTATACCCTCAAGAACCTTGAGTGTAAATGGAATGTGTTGCGTTTTTTATGGTACACAGATAATAATGAATTTAATATTTCGTAGCAATTATATTTACAAGACTTACAAATCACACCTAAGAAAATGACACGATCGTACTCTGCCTATTGCAGCTTGATCTCGACCTTTTGTTTTTCCTACAACGGCTCGGTATTTCTTACTTAATCTCGACAATAATCAACTAGTCCTTTTGTGTTAAATACTAATTTTCAGCCCTCGGAAAAACCTGACATTCTATATTATTGTCAATTCCATTGATCTATTTACTTTTTCATTTCACGCATTAGCTTTTAGAATTAAACATCTCAAAAATCTGATCTTTTACTTAAATAATAATTAGTTTCCTTCTAAAAATTAAATGGCAGATTTCTCCGAGTCTTAAGAATTTAGAAGTCTGACAGATTCTAAGACAAAAGCCGACAAATGCCGCGTACTTGGAAAATCTAGATTTTCATGTCGTTCGACCGGTTTGATAAAACTTTTTTCAAACTGTAAAATCGGGAGAAACATCATGTATAAACATCTTTTGTATAAAAACTTACCTAAACGTTCACTCTCCGCGCTAAAACTCAATTAAAAGCGAATACAATCACATTTGCTTGTCGGAATCGAAGCAACTTCACTACTAGAGTTCGAGTATTCGGATTTAAAACTCGTGACAAATTCAAGATCAAAGCACAATAGATGAAAAAGCACTTTTTTAGACTACCTAGCACTCGGACTTGTCCTCTTCCACTAATTGTTGGGTGTCTTTGCCCGAGTCGACGGGCGTTGGATCTAACTCTCGCCTCTTAAAGTGAAGTTGCGGTGGTTCTTTGTGTTGTATACTGGAGGGTTTCATTTCCGCAGGAACTTCGTAAATACCGCTGCCACTGGTTCCGTTTGTGTTACCAGTTTCCAGGTTCACTGCGTCGTACATTGGATTACTAAAGTCTCTGTTTTTGGAGCTTACTTCGTTAAGGTTGTACTCCACATCGAGAGGTTCCTGAGAAATTATTATTCAGTATGTTAATATTTAAATATTTCTAAAATTAAATGTTGTCCAACTCACCATTCGTTCAGTCGATGATCCTCCAAACTCGACGTTGCTTCCTTGTCTGAAGGAGACACTTTGAGCACCAGTTAAGCTGGCAAGTCCGCCTGGTTTGCCACTGAAAAAATAAGAAATAAATTAGTCCAGGCAGTACGTCGTAAAAAACCATGATTTTCCCGAATAATTCCCAGACATGATTTTTTTTTAAATAGCTTCTTGTCGGGGTCCTGAGTAACCTCTAAAAATTTCTAATGAAATGACCTCTAATTTTTAATTTCTTCTTTCTACCTCTAATTTAATTTTTTCTTAGAAAAATTCTAAGCAAAACACAAAAAAAGAACCTACTATCTCTAATACTGCCGTCCGAAGTAAAAAGATACGTAAGTGACTTTGTGGTTTAGGGCATATAATCACCTTACCATACCAAGCAAGTACGGGAGAGTCGGTACCTTTGGGACAGCGGTACCCTCGGGACAAACCGATTTAAAAATACCAAATAAATTATAGAATTTTGTTTGCTGGTTAAGTATATTACGTTTGACACTAGTAGCATCTGTTAAAAGTTTCAACATCATTAGAGTTGTTGATTGTCTGTAATTTATAAAAATAGATTTTTTAATTCCGAAAGTAAAAATATTGAATATTATTTTAGTGTTTTCTCTTTTCTAAACTTGTAAATCTCATAAATTTGAAATTTATGACATCGTTTCATTATTTATACAACTCCTGCAAGGCTCAATTTCTAGTAAATAAATTTATTCTTAAAAAAAAAAAACCTTTGGCAATCGATCTGTTCTAGAAATTTTTAGAGAACTTTCACGACCCCGTCAAGAAGCTATTTCAAAAAAAAATCGCATCTGGGAATTATTCGGGAAAAAGAACTACCAGCTGCCTGGAATAAATCTCAATTTTCATAAATTAAAAATCAGTTCGAAAAAAGGCAGCCAGCGTTCTCAAGGAAGAATTTCGTAGGCTATTTAAAAAAATCGTAAACTTACAACGGTCGTTTTTTGAGAACCAGAATGACGGCAGCGGCACCAAGCAACACCAGGATGGAAACAACGATGGGAATGACAATGGCAGCAGTGGAGCTTCCGGATCGCGTCGCTGCCGGGAGTATCTCGCAATACTGGCCTTGATAATCATCTTGACACTCGCAACTCAATTCATTATTTTCAGCTTCCAAGCAGAAACCACCGTTCTGACAATGGCAAATTCTCGGCGCCGGTTTTGGTCTCTCCTCCGTAGCATCGCAGCGCATTTCGCTTGCCTGTGGTTGTCTCGGTCGAGCACTTTCTGGACAGAGACACCTATGGCCTCCATGAATCACCACGCAGAGATGAGTACATCCGCTTGAGCGACAGGGATCGGCCAGCGAGGTATTGTATCGAAGTTGGTGATAAATCTTAACACCGCCAGAAGTCTCCATGCTTGATTTCACCGTCTGGGGAACTCCTCTTCCGAATTTATCTTGCCTGATCAACTGTCCTCTGCCTCTTGTCGTCCAGTACAAAATATTCTCGAAGACGTCAAGAGACACTGGATGCTTCAAAGTTTCTCCCTTCAGAATGACTTGCCGATTAGCGCCGTCCAATCGTATCGATTCAATCGTGTTTAGTTTACTGTCGGCCCAATAAAGAGTGTGGTCCATCGCGTAATCAATCGCAAGTGCAGAAGGTCCTGCAATTTTGTCGTGTACCAAGGCTCTTTTCTTACTGCCGTCCATCCAAGAGCTCTCTATTTTGGGATAGGATCCTGCATCGGCCCAAACTAGAATTCCTAGTTGAGGATCAACGGCAACAGCAGTTGGATCTTCGACTTGAGCGATGCTACGTCGATATCTTCCGTCAGATTTGGCGACCACTACTCTTCCTTCTAATCGAGTGCCGCTGTCGTCTACTTCTGTCCAGTACAGATTTTCAGTTACCCAGTCGACTGCAAGACTGGTAGGTCTGAAATTAGACGCTAAAAGGAAAAAATTGGATTAGCTAGTGTAAAAAGATGAATAAGTAGAATAATAAAGGTGAAGAAAAGAAATTACTTTGAATATTAAGATCTTGGGCGAATCCAATCTTCGCGTCGCCGTTCTTCGCGTTAATCATGAACGAACGTTTAATTTTGTTATCGTGAGAATCGATCCAGTAGACATATTCCATCCGTGGATCGAAATCAAGAGCATTCACCCTCTTCTCGTTCGTTATCACAGGCAATTCGTCTCGCTTGTGAACATCGAAGGCTCGGATTTCTGGTCCATTTGCGTATATTACTAGTGCATTAGCTTCCTCAGCTCGACACACTCCGCTTATATTATCAGAAAGTTTGAATCCCTGACGGCACGAACAAGCATGAGTTCCGTTAAGATTCGTGCATAATTGTGAGCAGTGATGCGTGCCCTCTGCACACTCGTTTATGTCCTCGCAGTGTTTATTGTTCGTTTTCGATATTATGTACCCTGGATAGCAGGCGCAAATGTACCGGTGGTCGGTGATATTCTGACAATAGTGGGAACAGCCGCCTCTGTCATGATCCGAACAGTGCTTATTCAAATCTAAAAGAATACAAGAAGAAAATTTTAGCACCAACATCAATAAATTATTTAAAGATTACTTTAATTGAGCAAGAATAAGACGTAGATTTATTCTAGCGCAGCGGAGTTGGCCTCTGGTGACCAAAAATCCAAACTGGAAATTTTGAATTTTAACCCTAGAAGTCCACACCGGGGTCCATTCGACCCTAGCACTTTTTTATTTGACTGTACCTTTTAGATAAAGGTAGATATCGATCTCTCGACCCAATGTAAATTTTATTTATGTATCTGGAAACGGGCCCAGGCGGTTGCCGTCGTCAGTCTCCGGAACAGGAAAAAGATAAACGCGAAAAGTGAGTGGGGTCCACTAGACCCCAGTGTGGACGCAATGTAACTTTTTCGTATAGTAAGCTTTTTTCTTTTTAATTATTTTTGGTTTCTTCTAGTGCAAAATTATGTGTAAAAAAGAAATTTTTAATAAAATATTTTTGATGTATTTAAAAAATAGTACTGCATCAAAAATTCGTATTCTTACCGTTCGGGTCTCTGCACTGACTGTGCATTTGCAGATAAATAATTTTAATAAATTCAAAACTGTAAAAAAAACATTGTCGAGAATTCCTTTTTACCTTTTTTATCTGTTGTAACAGTTTATTTGTATGTTTAAATCAAATAAATAAAAAAGTACGTTGTTGTACTTTTGAATTTTCTAATTTTTCATCCCTCCGAATAATTCAACTTTTTGATATGTAAGCCGGCATATTTTTTCCCCGATTCTCCAACATGTCAACTTCAAAAACCTAGGAGAAATTTTTTTTATGATAAAAACAAAAAAAGTTAAAACAAAACTCTATTTCCGTAATTTTACGCTTTTTTCTTCGCTTCTTCATTTTTTCTTAATTATTTTAATAATCATTCTTTAATAAGTCTTTTCAAACAAACTTTTTTAATTACAGGGCAAATTTGATATAATTTATGTCAATAGAAGTGTTATTATTTATTTTTAAGTTTGATTCCCATATTACCCGTCTAAACCCGGCAAGACGTCCCGACTCGGCCCACAGTAGGGCAAAAACAGCGTCTGTGGACAAATAAATTTTCAGACTAAACTACTCAGCCGATTAGGACGTTTTTTAAAAAATTAAAGTGTATTAAAATTTTTTATTTAATAAATAAAATGAAAAAAAATTTGACTTTTCAAGACTGCCATTAAGTCAAAATTTTTTTTATTTTACCGAAAATAGTCCACGTCGAGGAAAAAACTCATTAAAAATTATGTTCAGCAGTATTAATTTAATAAAACAAAAATTTTAATTGTTATAAACAAATTAGTGAACAAAAGTTATATCCTCTTTATTTGTACATTTAAATGCACTAAACCAATATTTTCAGGAGAAAATGGAAATAAAATATTGTTAACCTAAAATTAGAAGACGTTAAAAATCAATTCCTAAACGTTTATAACAATTTCATGAACAAATATGAAATTTAGGCATTTTTAATTATATCGATTTAACTTTTTCAGTAGAATTAACTATAAATATTTCACCAATGACCTTCTGCTGTAACAGTTCGCACTGCAACAACAATCATATATTATTTAAACAAAGTTAATAAACAAATGCATTATTTGTCCATTTTTGAGTAGATAAGCTTTGTTTTTTCAGCAGAATCAATAACTAGTATGTTGTCAATGTGTCTTGCTGTTTTACATTACACTTAGGCATCAATTGTTTATTGTTTAAACAAATTTAGTTAACAAATTTTTTTCTAAATAACTTTTTTCCTTGATATTTACTCCTTTCTTCGGTAGTTTTTGAAAAAATTTACAATTTTGATTTTCTTCGAAAAATGTTTTTTTTCAATAGGAAGAAATTGTTTACCAGAAGCCAAACTTGAAGAATATGTTGTCCAAATTATCGACAATCCACAAAAAAAGAATAAAAAATTTTAAAGGTGGCCTTTTCAAGAAAATCCGTTTTCAAAATTTTCAGAAAAACCACCGCCAATTTTGAAAATTTTGATATTTTTCTCGGATCATTCGATAGAGCTAAAAGTTCCTCATCATATGAAAGAAAAACCAACCGAATATGTGTATTTGGTAAGACTGCATCATTTTGAAAAATATTTTGGCAGTTTTTATGAAATTGTAAGGTTATCTTCAACAGTTCACAATTCCTGAAAAAATTTTTTTTCAGCCAAACGGTGAAACACGTGTTCCTTCATTTTGAATGTAGAATAACAAACTTTCATGCCAAAATATTCTGACAATCTCATGCAGACTTCATTGCATGATTTGAAATTGAATCAGTCTCATGATATTTCTCTTTAGTTTCTAGATTGAACAATATTTGAAGATAAAGAGTTAAGAAAAAAAGTTCGTTCATTTGATCGTTCAAAACTTCAGGTACGTTTCAGAATATTCTTGATGATTCTAGAAGATTTGATTTTATACGATTTTAGAAGATTCTGGAACATTCTGGTATATTTTGTAGAATAATTTTTTTAGAATTTTTCAGAATTTTTTAAGATTGTATAAGATTATTATAGATAAATAAAATTATTTATTTAGAATCCACAAGGTATCCACAAGTATACCCCAAGAATCCACAATCTAAAAGATTACGGAAAAATCCCGAAGAATTTAAATGATTGTAGATTTTAAAACAGTCTAGAATATTTTAGAGAATTTTTACTGATTTCAAATAAGTTTTGAAGATCCTAAAGAATTTGAGAGAATTTCGGTAATCTTTTGTAGAATTTGGAGGATTCTAAGAGATTCTGTTGAAAACTCTAGAAGGTTACGGAAGTATTCAGAAAATTTTAGAAGATTCTGGAAAAGTCCAGTATATGTTGTAGAATATTGAAAAATTTTGGGATATTCTTTTATAAGATTATTTTAGGAGAACTCAGAAGATTCTAGAACAGTCTCAAATATTACAGAGAATTTTCAAGGATTTTAAATCAATTTTAAAGATTCTGAAGGATTTTAAGAGATTTTAGGAGACTCGTAAGTTTTGAAAATTTGGAAATGATGGGATATTTAAGAAAACATTAAAAGAATTTTTAAATATCGCAAATTTCTATTTCTCCTAATTCTTGAAAAATTATTCGGAAGTTTGAATATAAAAAGGGGGAAAAGGGAGAAAAAGAAATAAAACTATAAAAAAGTGATTTTAGGAGATTTGGAGAATAAAAAAGGAAAGGGAGAAAAAGAGGAATAGGGGACTAACTATGTTCCCCGATTTTGTAATACTGTAATTATATAATTATAATGATTGTTAAATTATAATTATAAATATAGTGATATAATTATAATTTGTTGAATCAAAAGACATTCCCTGAATCTTTAATCGTTTCTTTTTGATTTTTCCTGGCCATTTTTAAATTCCCTGACTTTCCAGAATTCTCTGACCTGATGTAGCAAGCCTGTCATTTGCAGAAAACTACTCATTCAAATCTAGAGAGATAAGAATTCCAAGACTATAAGTGAAATGCAAGGACTTTTCCAGGTTTTTCTAGGTAAACAAAAATCCAAGGACTTTTCCAGGTTTTCAAGGATTTCCAGAACGCTAGATACCCTGAATTTGTTAAAAAACTAAATAAGATACGATTTTCTTTTAAAGAAAAAAAAAAGATGCGGAATGTAATTCTTTACGATAATATATGTTTTAAAATTCAAAATTTCCAGTTTAGATTTTTGGTCACCAGGGGCCAACTCCGCCACGCTAGAATCAATCTACGTCTTGTTCTTGCATGAGGACCCTCAATTAATGATAAGAAAATAACTCACGACATCCTAATTCATCAGAGAGATCTCCACAATCATCTGTGTGATCGCAAACTTTCATTCTGTCGATGCACTTCTTGTTTGCGCACTGGTACTCAGAAAGAGGATCGCAAGGTCGAACTTTGATTGCACACATTGTCATGTTATTTTCATCAGAGCCATCTCCGCAGTTGTCAATGCCATCACAGAGCTGATACTTGGGGACGCATTTGTGGTTCGCGCACTGGAATCTTCGGATAGGATCGCAGGGGAAGGTCGCTGAAATAAGAGAGAAATTAATTATCTGTACTCTTTAAGATTTTCGAGGTGAGGAAGTAGAAGAGCTTACCACACATGGCAGCATTTTCATCCGAATCGTCGCCACAGTCGTCGTTTCCATCGCATCTGTCAGTGAGAGAGACGCACAGATTGTTGTCACATTGGAAGTGAGTCTGTGGACAATATCTTCCTCCAGGATATCTTGCGGGACATCCAATTTCGTCGCTGAAATCGTGACAGTCTCTTGCACCATCACATCGTAAGTATGCTGCGATGCAGTGACCACTGTTGCATTGATAAGTGTCATTCTGTAGACAAAGAAATAGTATATATTAAATCTCGTATTAAATTTATATTTAGGAGTATTATCGTCCAATAAAAATAAATGTTTGGGTACCTTGCACTTGAAATTCTGACATTCTCTTTCGTCGCTCGCATCTCCACAGTCGTCTTCGTGATCACACCTCCATCTAGAAGCGATGCACTTGCCATTTTTGCATTGATACTCTGATTCAGAACACTTTCTGTACTTGTCTTTGCAGATAGTTTCCATCTCGTCACTGCCATCTCCACAATCATCAGCGAAATCGCATAACCATTGCTTGGGAACACATCTGTTGTTTGCACATTTGAAATCGGTGTTAGTGTCGCAGACGGGACAACTTTCTGGTTTTTCGTCGGAATTGTCCCTGCAATCGTCTTTGCCATCACAGAAGAGCCATTTGGGAATGCATCGATAGTTTGCTTGACCGGGACAACGTTGCCACCCTGTTGTACAATTCCTTTGACGACACATGTACGCTGGTTCATCGCTGTCGTCTCCGCAATCGTTGTCAAAGTCGCACATCCACAATTTTGGAATGCACTTGCCATTCTTACAACTGAATTCTGTGTTCGGGTCACATGCTCTGTTATCTGTGTGGAAAAGAAGATTTATTTATATTCTTATATGTAGACCTTATGTGTAGTAATCAAAAACAATTCATAGACGAAATGGATCCAAAGTTGTTTTTCCTTTCTTCGACCGTTATTAATTTCCAATAATTATTGCAGCAACAATTTTCGATCTTACAGTCAATAATTAAAATTAAAAGACAAATAAAATATGTTAAAACAGATTTATTGTAGAAATGTTACTCGACTGCGAGTCTTTTTCAAGAGACAAATTTAAAATCTAGAATTTAAAATAAAAATGAAAAAATAATTTAAATAAATATAAAGTATAACAAATTTTAAGTCGACAAAGGAACAAGGATTTACAAAAAAAAAACAATTTAAGCAATATACCTGTGTCAAGATAAAGTTTGTGTTTGAAAAAATTACTTAAAAGAAGTTACTTTAAGCCAAAAATAAGACGTCATAGGTCAAGTAAGTTTTTAATTTGAGCACCAAAGACTTTGAGAGGCTCAAATAGTGACGAAAATGTTAATATTTTAAAATAACGATGTTTACGGACCTATATAATAAGGCTAACAATTTAATAAACCTCTGATGAAAAAAGCGCGTCAAAGTTTGGAAATAAAATAAATTCATGTTAAATTGATCGATAGAAATAATAATAAAATACAATATAATATTTCGGGAGATTTCAAGTGACTTCGAGTGAATTCGAATGACTTAAAGTGAATTTACATGAATTCAAATGACTTCAGATATTTCAGAAGATTTCAAGTGAATTCACTTGACTTCATGTGAATTCAAATGACTTCAGATATTTCAGGAGATTTCAAGTGACTTCAAGTGAATTCAAGTGACTTCAAGTAAATTCACGTGATTCCAGTGAATTCACATGAATTCAAATGACTTCAGACATTTCTGGAGATTTCAAGTGACTTCAAATAACTCCGGCGATTTCAAATGACTACACGTGAATTCACGTGACTTCATGTGAATTCAAATGACTTCAGAAACTTCAGGAGATTTCAAGTGATTTCGAGTGAATTCGAATGACTTCAAGTGAATTCACATGAATTCAAACGATTTCAGATATTTCAAGAGATTTCAAGTGAATTCACGTGACTTCATGTGAATTCAAGTGACTTCAAATATTTTAGGAGATTCCAGATATTTCAGGAGGCTTCAGAATTTTTCATTACAAGAGTACACCTGATTTCACGAGTTGACAATCCCTCGATTTTTTTTTAAATTTAATTATTTTATAAATTAATTTTAATATATTTAAAATATCTACTTGGTGGGTACCTGTCACCACTACGTAGCGCGTCCTCAGGTTGCGGATAGAGGAAAGGCCCCTGAGGTT
>JBAGKK010000394.1:427094-442487 GCA_037177015.1 Euceroptres primus | reverse complement strand
AGTCATTTTTTCGTGATTCGCAATGATTAGCTAATTTTGACCCATAGCTTTTGTATAAAGTATCTCAGATAATGATGCGCGCTTGCAATAAGTTAAGAATAGCTAATGATTGCCAATTATTTAAACAATTTTTATAAACAATTGCACATTTTGACCATTTTTTTATGAATAGGCCTGATTTTTTTTGCGGAATAAATTTAAAATGTTTTGGCTAAGACTCCTTGTTATCATATTTTTTATAGTGACCAAAAATTTTTAATTATTTAAACAATTTTCATAAACAAATGCACATTTTGACCATTTTTTTATGAACAGGCCTGATTTTTTTGCGGAATCAATTAAAAATATTTTTCCTAAGACTCCTTGTTATCATATTTTTCATAGTGACCAAAAAATTTTAATTATTTAAACAATTTTCATAAACAAATGCACATTTTGACCATTTTTTGATGAAAAGGCTGAATTTTTTGCGGAATCAACTTAAAATGTTTTGCCTAAGACTCCTTGCTATCATATTTTTCATAGTGACCATAAATTTTAATTATTTAAACAATTTTCATGAACAAATGCACATTTTGACCATTTTTTGATGAAAAGGCTTGAATTTTTTGCGGAATCAACTTAATATGATTTGCCTAAGACTTCTTGCGATCATATTTTTCATAGTGACAAAAAATTTTAATTATTTAAACAATTTCTATAAACAAATGCACATTTTAACCCTTTTTTTCATGTATATATGGAAACTATTATTGTATATGTATTATTTATATGAGTCATGAATATGAGTGATTTTTTTGGCGAAATCAACTTGAAATATCTTGGTAAAGCCACCTTGCTATCATATTTGTCATAGTGACCAAAAAGTGTTAATTATTGAAACAATTTTTATAAACAAATGCACATTTTGACCATTTTTTTCATTAATAGGCTTGTTTTTTTGCAGAATTAATTCAAAAGTTCTTGCAAAAGACTCTATGCTATCATATTTTTAATAGTGAAGAAAATGATAATTATATAAAGGATTTTTATAAACAAATGCACAATTTGACCATTTTTTCATGAATAGGTTTGATTTTTTTTCGGAATCAGTGCGAAATATCTTTAATAAATCCGTAAAATGTAGAACATATGTCAAGCTTATTAATGAAAAAAGTGGTCAAAATGTACATTTGTTTATAAAAATTGTTTAAATAATTAACACTTTTTGGTCGCTATGAAAAATATGACTGCAAGGTGACTTTGGCAAGACATTTTAAGTTGATTCCGCAAAAAAATCAATCCTTATTATGACAAAATGGTTTAAATGTGCATTTGTTTATAAAAATTGTTTAAATAATTAACATTTTTGGTCACTATATGATAGCAAGGAGTCTTAAGTAAAACATTTTAAGTTTATTCCGCAAAAAAATCAAGCCTTTTCATCAAAAAATGGTCAAAATGTGCATTTTTTAATAAAAGTTGTTTAAATAATTAACATTTTTTGGCCACTATGGAAAATATGATAGCAAGGAGTCTTAGGCAAAACATTCTACGCTGATTCCGCAACAAGAATCAAGCCTTTTCATCAAAAAATGGTCAAAATGAGCATTTGTTTATAAAAATTGTTTAAATAATTGGAAATCATTTGCTATTCTTAACTTATTACAAGCGCACATCATTATTTGAGATACTTTATACAAAAGCTATGGATCAAAATTAGCTAATCATTGCGAATCATGGAACAATTATTTTTGTTAATTAATTTGTTTATAAAATTATTAAAAAATTTTTGTTACTCTAACCCACTAAAAATTATTTTTAGGTAGTTATTACATTGATTTATGACCTTTTTTTAATGAATTTCAAAGTCTTAGAAGAAATGGTATCACGGAAAAGTTTAGCATCAAAAAGTTGTAAGTTTGTTGTTAAATAACAAATTTCCGTTAAGTCGAAATAAAAAAGTCGCAGTTACACGTTGTACCTGGAAGCCTTACGGTCAGTTCTAGAACAGAAAAATCAAAATCTGTTAAGAATTGCACTGTCAGTCGATTTTTATCCAAAAAATGTGCTTTTTCTCCCACTGTGCGGGGTAACAAAAAAATTTGGACTAAAATTTTCGCCAAAGTTTGGAGACCGAACATTTTTAACAATAAATGAAAAAAATGCATCAAAGTTTCATGCATGAATATACGTACTAATAATTTAAAAGGAGATAAGTGTAGACGATTTGCAAAATACCTAGCTTCTTTATCGAAGTCACGTTGAATTTTGACCTCCACTGAATCAAAAGGTTGACAATTGTTTTGGAGTAACGTGTGCAGTAGAGATTCAATATCTTTACGTCGGGTTAAAAATACTATAGCTTTGACCCAGGAGTTGAATAACGTAAGAAGTAAAAAGGAATTTTCAACAACTGATTTTTTTACATTTTCTGATGAAAATAGTGTGACACAGAGCAATGATAATGTAACTGTAACCATGAGAAACATTGCGAAAATCATGTAAATAGTGTAACCTACTTTCAGAAACGAAACCGAATCAAATGGTTGCCAAACACCGCAGCATTTCATCACGAAAAATGTTAACGGTAAAATATCTTCCAAACGTCTTTTTGGTAAATCATGTTGTTTTCCTCCATCAGGATCTGTGCCCATTTCAAACCTTCAAAGAATCAGAATGACGCATTATTTTGTAGAAAAAGCATAACTCTTCTTAGACCTTAGTCCTTCACGACTGTTTGCAACTAAATGCTACATTTCCACTTATTGGAATATTGATCTTAATGCATTAAATTGTCATAATGGAGGATATAAGAATCTATAAGAAGAAAATGTCACATTCGTTGGTAAAAGACAAAAGTGGTAATCGAACATATTTATTTTTCATGAGATGTGTTCCCTTATAGCTGGTATAGTGCACATTTATTGTCTACCAACCCTTTCGACTCGAGAGAGAAATTTGCATATATAAGTAGGTAATTGTAGGATAGGACATTTTCCTATGCAATATTTTATAATAAAAATTCTCATGAGGGAAAGACAGTGCAGCTCGAGTTATTTCTCTCTAATGCACCCATAATTGCTGCTGAATTATTCAAGAAAGTCATATTCCTTACGTATACATCGAGTCAGAGAGAAAATACAAATAAAGGGGAGCTATTGTGGCTTGAGTAAAGTCATTGTCCACTGTGTATATTACGTCATCAGAGAAATTTCATTCTTTCAGTATCTGTCACTCGGAGAACATAGTCAGTCGCTCTTGTCAAGGATAAGTAACACCAGAGACAAGAAACTTTATAAAATTCTGTGGTTGTATTTGGTATCTGCATTCTATAATATTGTGCAGAGCAATGAAGAATTACAAAATCTCTTCCTTTTTTCACCAGTTAATACAAAGTATCTTTCGCTCAGAATTAGAATCCCCTCTTCCCGAAGGAGGGTGAACTTAAAATTAAAAGTTTTTTCAAAAAAGCTTCAGCGTGCGACTCGTAAATCAGGAAAACTTTTAAAAGGGAATTTCCCCATTCTTCAGCGTTTCTTTATTTTCTTCGCAGATTTTTCACTTTTGCCTATTGTTTTTCACTGTTTTGAACGAATATTTCAAATGCCCTCTTTCTATTCGGGGACAACAATGACGAGCTGAGAAGTGACGTAACGTGCTCTCTCTTCTTTTTTTCTCGTCAGTGAAAAATTGTTCTCTCCATCTCTCTCCCTCTTTGTTCCTTTCTCGGGCTGACTTCTGCTCATCGGGGCAACCCTACCGACGATTCACGTCGTCTCCGTCAGAGGTGCGAAGCGGAAGTGCACGCACGGACACCTTCGAGAGCCCTGCCACTCGCGAATCAGAAACGAAAGAGAGAAAACCAGGCTCTCCTCATTATCATTATTACATGGCGAAGCGGATACCCGTCGCCATTGTTACACTGCCGGTGAAAAACATAGGAATCTGAAGGTGCGGAAAATGGCAAACGTGGGTGAAAAAATGTAGACGTACGCTTAGCAGCTCAACCACTTCACTCAAAAAACGTTTCTGCGAAATGTCCATTTTCCTTTCCCAGAGAGAAAGTTAAAAGATATTATTTTAATTGAACAGTTCATTTATTCAATTAATTCTTGTCAAATTTAGTTTATTATTTTTATTGGTTTAATGATAGGGTTTGTCAAAAAACAAGCCATTATTCTTTGTAGTTCTCGAAAAAAAAGAATATCTTTTTAAGGTATTTCGAGGTAAAATACCCTTTTGGATCATAGAAGAAAAGAAGTAATTTCAACATCATTTCATAACCACATGTGCGCGACTTTGGAAATTAAATCGTCAAAGTGTGAAATTTGAGAGAGATCCTTTTTTGTTCGAGTTTATTATACCCCATACCTCAATCAAGTCAATAAGTCAAACCTGAATCACGACGATACAATGGGGATGTTCGTGGGCCGAACACGTGCTACTTTCCCCTTCCCTATCTTTAAAGTGTACCCCTAAAAAACACGTATGAGCCCCTAGGATACTAGAGAATGGGGGACTCACCCTCTTTCAACGATTATAACTTGTTGATTGGTTTACTTACTTAACGACCGAATCATTGTCCTCAAATCGGTACATACATTCAACAGGGTGTCTTTGTAAGTGAATATTTTTGATCTCAAAACAAAATTTCATGCTTTCATTTGAATAATTGCATTTAAAAGAGATATAAATATAGTAGTAATTAAAAACAATTCTCAGACGAAATGGATCCAGAGCTATTTTTCCTTTCTTCGATCATTATTAATTTCCAATAATTATTACAGCAACAATATTCGGTCTTACGGTCAATAATTCAAATTAAAAGACAAATAAAATATGTTAAAAACACATTTATTTTAGAAACATTACCCGAAACGACGAGTAACCCTTCTAAAATGAATGTGTTTTTAACATATTTTATTTGTCTTTTAATTTGAATTATTGACCGTAAGACCGAATATTGTTTCTGCATTAATTATTGTAAATATAATAAGCATAAAAAATAATATTTACGACTGTTTTGAAGAAAATATTACCAGCGGGGAAAACTAACGTCAGAGGATAGATTTTATACAAATATCGGGACAATCTTGTTTTATTTTACCATGATACACATGTATTTTTGAAACATGTGAAGATGTCTGAATAAAAAGTTATTCCTATCAACAAAATTACTTGCAACAAATTTTAGCTCTACTTTTTTCAAAAAATCATTAAATAAAACGAAATAGAACAAAATAGAACAAAATTGAAAGTCGAAAAATATTTGCAGTTTGACTGAATATAGTTAGATTTAAAATTGTTTAAAGAAAATTTTTTGAAAATTTAAGGAGGAATTGGACAAAGAGTCGGAAAAAAATTAGTTAAAGTGTCTATTTCCTCAAGTTTTTCATTTTGTTCAGCTTTTTTATCAAATTTTTTTTCAGTAAAAATGCGGAAAACTCAGTTTCCGATTAGATAAGCTATCAAACGTTTCAATCCGATAAAAATTACACATTTTTTTCATTCGAAATCGGTAGACAGATTTCGGTGAAAAACAGCTAAAATTTGTCTAAAGATTCTGAATGAAAAAAAACTGTAATTTTTTACCAATTGAAACTTTTGATCGGAATTCTATTTCCATAATTCAAATTAGAAGACAAAATATGTTAAAAATACATTTATTTTAGAAACGTTACTCGAGACGTCGAGTAACTCTTCTAAAATGAATGTGTTTTTAACATATTTTATTTGTCTTTTAATTTGAATTATTGATCGTAAGACCGAATATTGTTTCTGCATTAATTATTGTAAATATAATAAGCATAAAAAATAATATTTACGACTGTTTTGAAGAAAATATTACCAGCGGGGAAAACTAACGTCAGAGGATAGATTTTATACAAATATCGGGACAATCTTGTTTTATTTTACCACGATAACACATGTATTTTTGAAACATGTGAAGATGTCTGAATAAAAAGTTATTCCTATCAACAAAATTACTTACAACAAATAGCTCTACTTTTTTCAAAGAATCATTAAATAAAACGAAATAGAACAAAATAGAACAAAATTGAAAGTCGAAAAATATTTGCAGTTTGACTGAAAATAGTTAGATTTAAAATTGATTAAAGAAAATTTTTTGAAAATTTAAGGAGGAATTGAACAAAAAGTCGGAAAAAAGTTAGTTAGAGTGCCTATTTCCTCAAGTTTTTCATTTTTATCAGTTTTTTTATCAAATTTTTTTTCAGTCAAAATTCGGAAAATTCAGTTTCCGATTAAATAAGCTATCAAACGTTTCAATCCGATAAAAATTATACACATTTTTTTTATTCGAAATCGGTAGGTAGATTTCGGTGAAAAACAGCTAAAATTTGTCTAAAGATTCTGAATGAAAAAAATCTGTAATTTTTGTCCAATTGAAACTTTTGATGGCTTATTTGATCGGAAATAAAATTTTCCACATTTCAACAAAAGAAATTCGATAAAAAAAACAGTTAAAAATTAAAAACCTGAAGAAATAAGCTTTATTTGACTAACTTTTTTTCCGACTACCTCTCTAATTCCTCCTTAAAGAAAAGTTGTTTTAAGTTATTTTTCAATATTATTATATTGTTGTTAATATTGGCTGCACAGTGTTTTGTGTGATTTAAAAGCAATTAACTTATCCTTTTAAATCAATTTCCGGCATTCTTACTTTAATTCAGATCATCCCACTAGAAAACATGTGCAGCGTATGAGATTAGTTTTCATTGATGGTGATTTTTATGGGGTTGTGCGTTTAGTACTATGTACCCTGATTGTTCCAGTGGGGGATCAAAAACCCCATGCAGCCAACTCCATTATACGTATTTACTTTCCAGTGCGTGTCTCGCCCATCAAATAATAGGTCTATGCATTTAATTTTTTTTTACAAGCACTCAAATTGCCTAATTGCTCTCAACCCTTAATTAACACTATATTCTAAACACGTCTTCTTTAACTACTTTTTATTCTAAAGCGATAAATATCACAAGTATAAAAATATCTTTATTTATTAAAAATAATAAATGAATTGTTTATTTATTCATTTATTTGATTACTTAAATAAAATACTAATTGCTTGTCATTCTTAAGTAATGCTGATTTTCGACCTGTATTTTTGCTTCTTCATATTTTAATTAAAATTTAAGAGAGAAAACTCGTTTCGAATACAACTTTTAAAATGATTTGCTTTTAATAGGGGCACACATTAATTAATTTCCAGATAAAAAAACATAATTAAGTTCCTGCGACAATTTATATCGCAAAAGCTTTAATCGGAGTAATAGTCAGTCGTATGGATAATTCGAATCATCTTTTGTTAGTTAATTCTCGCGAAAATGTTCTCCGTCGAGAGACATTTTACCGCATATACTGATGAGAATGCAAAATTAGATGTACAGGGCGTTGTGAATCATTGTAATTAGTCTCATTTATGAAGCACTACCACCGCGAATCTCTAGCGACCGAATCGAGAGAAGCAGGGCCGTCAATCCATATTTCTCTTGATGAAATTTCACTTCCTCATGTAACGCTTTTTTAATTAGTGTATTTTTTTAAATTCCTCTCAGAGCTGTATTAAAAAATGTTTATTTCAAAACATAATCGCCCTAACTAAAGCAGAAACCTGCTTTACAATCTTTTAATGATAACTTTAAGTAGTATTCCATTCTGCATCTTTACTACCAAAGTACAAAAGTTTTTATCTAACTAAGATAGATAATAAGTTTATCGAAATGTGATAATAATAAACAGTATTAACAATTAAAGATTTGTCAATGTACCAACATTTTTATAAGTGTATAGTTATAATTTTTGTTACATTAACAGAATAGTAGATTATAATTGTAGATTATATAATTGTACGAGAGAGAAAAACTATTTTTAATTTGTGGAATTTTTAGTAAAACTAAACGAAATGCGGCCCTGCTTTTCAGGATCTCACTTTACTTGCGCTGAAGGGTGGTTTTAATTACCCCTTCCATTACTGCGAAACCAACTCCGTTAGTGGATTCATTTAGTCACATTACCATCCACTCCCCTTTATCCACAACGAGCTCACCTCTTTAGACATAAAGTACATACATACAAACATACCTTTCTCTATCCCTACCCACCTTCAATACTATCCACTAAAACAAGTGTGTATGTGTGTCTGAAATATGTGAAACTGGACATGACTGATACGATCTGATACGAATTTGCCCAGTTAGCTTTCGATAATTAACTCTTCAGGTTGCAGCAGAGGTTCACTCAATCAATTACTTCCTTTTGGGATTCGCTTTTAACATCTGATTCCTTCATTTATTACTAACCTCGAATTACTTTCAAGCACTACAGAATATACAGTTTTTTATTATATTACATTTATATAACATTATTATATTATTTTAACCCGTAGCCTGCATCTTTTTGATTACTTGTGCTAAATGATTTTTTCAACTGTCAGTCGTTTTTCTGCATAAAAGTAGTATAAAAAAAGCATTTTTAAAATATTTGAAAAATTCACTTTTTCAATTTTTACGAAATAAACAAATTTAAAAAAAATTTGATGTAGAAATATTTGCCAGATATTTTGCCAGAATTTTAAAAATAAAATTGGAAAAGATATTTTAAAAAATAGAAATTTGCATTTGTCCACTCAGAAAATAGTACATTTCGATACGTGTGTGAGAGGTGATTATTTAGCGCACGAGTCGTTTTTCGCACGAGCGAAGCGAGTGAGAAAAGTCAAGTGCGCTAAAAATCACCTTTCACACAAGTATCGAACAGTATTTTATACTACGAGAGCCGAAAAATCATGTCAAAGTCGAGATTTTGAGGTTAAAGTGGTATAAAATTTTTTTCGAATCAAAAAATTTTTTTGGTTGACATAAATTTTTTGATTCAAACAGATATTTTGTTCGTTCTAGCAAAATATTTTTTTAATTTAAAAAAACGATTTTTTGGATTTAAAAAAATTATTTTTTGAATTTAAAAAAATTATTTATGAATTTAAAAAATCATATTTGGAATATAAAAAAATCATAACTTTAATCTATATATTTACAATATTCCTAGCATTATTAAATATGAAAGTTATCAATAATTAAATTAAATTTTTACTTAAAGATTAAAGAATTAAATTAAAATTAAAATCATCTGTAAGAGAAGAATTTCATTAATATAAATCTGAGAATGCTGACCACTAGGATGTAGGGGGAGTAATAATAATTAATCTTGGAATTTATCGCCTGCATAAACTACATGAATATTCATAACATTCTCGAAATATAAAATTTAGATAATACATGAAGACAGGCGTCTTTACGGTGCATTTTTTCATTATTTGATTAACAACGCAATTGCCATCCGGTCATTGGCGTCCAGATGACGAAAAAAAGAAATGCGAATGCGCGTTCCTGTAATAAATTCAGTTCAAAAAATTATTTGTTTAATTTCAAAAAACTATTTTTTTGATTGAAAACTAAGAATTCAAACAAATTGCTGTTTTAATCTATTGCGATACTTTGGTTGAATAAAAAATAAAAGGAGGATAAAAAACGATTTTTTCAATTTGAAAAAAAAGTTTTTTCTGAGTAAACTCCAGTGGACAGATGCAGTCAACGGGTTAAATTACATTATTGTCTTAAAAAATAAAGGCATACACTAGGGCGGAGTGAAAATGCTGAAATTGATCGAATCATTTGAGCCTAGCAAAAAAAGTTGTGGTTTGGCATCCAAAAGAAATTTTTAAAAAATTGGAAATGTTTATGTATGTATGTAAATGTAAATGTAATGTATGTATGTATGTAAATGTAAAAAAATTCTAAGTTTGGATATAAAAACTCAAAATTTTGAAAAATCAAAAGGTTTTGCTATGGGTGCAAGAATTATGGCAAATTTTTCTTAGGCAGGTAAAGTTTTTGATAACAAACAATAATATTAAATTAGAAATTTTGAAAAACAAAATTTTTACCAAGTTAGAATTTTTTGAGAATGGTTAAAACTGGTGTTTTTTTTAAATTTGATTAATTGTACCTTCGAAATAAAAAAGTTTAACATGTTGATCCTGAAATTCGTTAAGCTTGAATCAAACAAAATTTTCATGAGTTGTGACATGTTGGAAGACATGTCGTATTTTTCATTAATCCTCTCTATGAAATCGTTGATAATATTTCATTAGGTATGGGGTCTATTTCTTAAGATCTACTTTATTATCAACGAAAATTTTCATGCTTTTGATTTCCTGAAAAAAATGTTATCCTTGTTTTTTAAGCATTTTAGAAATGTCAGTTTTCGCTTTTTTGAGCTTGAAGAACAAGGAAAATTTTTTTCCCAGTAAATCAAAAGCATTAAATTTTTTTTTTGATTCAAGCTTAACGAATTTCAGGATAGACATATTCAAATTTTTTATTCCGAAAATGCAAATAGTCAAATTAAAAAAGCACCAGTTTGGCCCTTTTTCAAAAAATTATAACTTGGTCAATTTTTTTTTTAAATTTCTAATTTAATATTGTTTGTTATAAAAAACTTTACCTACCTAAAAAAAAGTTGCCAAATTTTTTGCACCCATAGGAAAAGTATTTTGAGTTTTCAAATTAAAATTTAAGACAGAAGACATCAACCGATTTCAAAAAAAAAATTTTTACTTCTTTCGGAAGCTAGAATTTTGCTAGGCTCAAATGATTCGATCAATTTTAGCATTTTCACTCCGTCCTAGTATATACTTACAGGAAAAAACGTGAGGTCAAGATGAACCAACGAAAGTTCAAAATGAACCCGCTATTGATTCGTGTTGAATCGTTTTGCGGTTCATTTTAACCAAATCAGAGTCTTATATTAATCAGAGTTTACTCTTCTTAGGGAGCGTTCATTAATTATCTAAGGTTTTTTTTGGAGGGGGGTCAGCAAAATATGACGTCCATGTTAAAGTTACGTACATTTACTGCAGAAAAAGTCTTACATGGAGGAAGGAGAGGCTCTAAAATTTCAAAAATGACCCTTACATAATGAATGGACGCTTCCGGAAAGTAAAACTAGGAAAGTAAACTAGTTACTTGTACTAAAGGCAAAGATTGTCTTCAGTTGTAATTTAATTAAAAAAGGTTCTTACTTATTAATTACAGATCTTCAATTTGTGACCAGAAAAACCGTCATTTTTTAACAATCGTCAATTATTCTTACTTATTAAAATCATAGAAAAAAAGAAAGGTTATTTTTGTTTCAGAGCATTTTGAGCTATATTACTGAGAAAAAAGATTCTTAAGTCCAAAGAAATACATTTATTTGTTTTCATTTCCTTGTATCGAAGAATTTTTTACATAAATTAACTGAATATTTCTGCTAGACAAAAGAATTATGCTTCGAATCGAAGAAATTATTTCTTTGGTGATATTTCTTTCATGCAAAGAAATAGTTTTTTGCAGGGAACATGGCAGAATCAACTCGAAGAAATAATTTCTTTGACACGAGAAACCCGGGTTTGTTGGAACTGAAAATTGCTGACAAAGAAATATTTCTTTGAATTAATCTTTTGAAGCATTTGAGACGATAAATCTGTATTTGAATCAATTAATGTATGCATGCATGAATTAAGAATTTGGTTTCTTCGACTGCAAGAAAAATTTTGTCGAGACAAATGAAAATTTTTCACTTCATCGAAAAAACGATATTCTAATATTAAGAGTGTTATATTCTTACAGGCATATTCTCAGTAATATTCTTAATGAAGGAAGGGAAATTCTTACTTTAAGAGTATCTTCTAACCAAAGGGAGAAAATATTCTTAAAATAAGAATATGAGTGGGTAAAGAAGAAATGCGCAATGGAAAATGCGCCTTGCTCTGTTCAATCATTTCTTGTAATACTAAGATTAACTATACCTTATTATCATATAGACAAGAATATATATTCCTAAGGTAAGAGGGCCTCCATTGTACATTAAAAATATATTCTTGGCATTCTATATTCTATTTAAGTTGCAAATATTCTTAAACTTAGTGGGAAATTCTTAAAATTAGACAAGAATATATATTATTAAGGTAAGAGGGCCTCCATTGTACATTAAGAATATATTCTTGGCGTCTATTTAAGTTGCAAATATTCTTCAACTTAGTGGGAAATTCTTAAAATTAGAATATCGTTTTTTCGGTGTTAAAGGAAACATTTTGTTGCGATAAAAGTTTATTTATTTCATTTCAATGGGATATATTTTTAAATGAAATAAATATTTTGTTTAGTTTAATATTTATCTTCTTCGTTCAAAAAATATTTTTTTGATAATCTAAAAAAAGTTAAGTACATATAAAGTTTCCACTCTGATTCTCGTCTAGCAGTTTGGTGCATTGGTAACATGCTCGCCTCTTATCTCAGAGGACCCGAGTTCGAAATCCCGGCTGGAGATGCAGATGGACTTTTCATTGAATTTTTCTGTTACAGATTCACCAAGGTTTTAAATGGTATAAATTATTTCAGTTAAATATATAATAATGTAATTATAATTTATAAAAATTGTCTACTTGTAAATTTAGAAAAAGACGGTGATTTAACAAAAGTGCAAGTAACTTTTTTTTCAAAATAAGCTTTTTAACCAAAAAAATATTTCTTTGAACCAATGGAATATTTTTTGGAACAGATGAAATATTGCTTTACTCCAATTATTTAAGATTTGCAAAGCGAACTAGGCACTTCTTTGCAGCAAAGAAATATTTAGTAAGTTGTACCATTCAGTAGAATCATTTCTTTGCTGCAAAGAAATATTTGTTGATTCAAGATTTCTTTTTTCTCAGTGTAGGGAAAAAGCGTGGAAAGAGGCGACATCTATGTCAGTTCATTTTTGTTGCAGAGCCAATTTCTTATGCGGATTTCCGAATCATAATGAACTCTTGTGAATCAAAATGAACTTTCTTTTTTAGTGTGACCATACAGTATTGCAAATACTGTATGGTCAAATAATAATACAGATAGCAAATATTGTAAATGTTTGTTATAGAATCGCGGTTCCTTCCTCTCCCGATCATTCTGCCCCTCTCTGATCATCCTGCCATTGAATAACGAGGACGTACAGTACATACACAAGCATAACCTGCAATTACGCGTACGTTACGTCTGATAGCGTCGATCGTTTTGCCGGACATTTCGCCTGGGTCGCAGCTGCGTCACGTTAATGAATCCATTTTACCCTGGATTTGTCGCATCGACGAACCCATTTTCGAGAGACTGATGCCCCGCCGCCACCCCCGACCTCATGCCTCCGCCCTCGACCCCACGTTGCCTGGTCGACCCGCCGCCACAACCCCTTCGCTTGGTAATGAATCCAGTTTGCAGATCCGCCTTCCCTCTGCCTTTCCACCCCCCACCCACGGATTTCGAATGCTTGCCGCACACCCCTTACACCCCCGCCAGTCCACCCCCACAGTCTGTAGCCACACTGTGTAAACCACTGTGCTTTTCGGTGCACCGACTCTCTCCCCCCGAATGAAACTACCCTCTCTTTCTCCCTTTCGCCCCTATTTCCACCCCCCTCCACCATTCTGGAGAAACTACACGGGGTTGGAGATTTTAATTAATCAGCTAGCCACCACGCGCGAATCGTCCCGCCGTGACTACGAGTAGGTTATAGGTGTATCAAATATACAGAAGATTCGAATGTTGCACTATGTGGTGTTTCACCCAGTAAAGGGTGAGAGTTGTTTTTACGGAGATATTAAAAGATATAGATATTCAATAAGTCCCAGAATATTATTTAAAAATTTTTATCTTGAAAATTGGTTCTCTGGTAACCTAATGGTATTAAAATACTGGAAACTAAAAGGCATGTTTAGACAGAGACTAAATAGTTCACAAACGGGCTTACGTCTAAATTTAAGTCAATAAGTATGGACTCATTTTCAACCACAGAAGAAACTCAGAATAGTACATTTCGATACGTGTGTGAGAGGTGATTATTTAGCGCACGAGACGTTTCTCGCACGAGCGAAGCGAGTGAGAAAAGTCAAGTGCGCTAAAAATCACCTTTCACACAATTATCCAACAGTATTTTATACCACGAGAGCCGAAAAATCATGTCAAAGTTGAGATTTTGAGGTTAGAGTGGTATAATAAAATTTATCGCAGATCATTTTTTATGCTGGGAATAAAGTTTTATTCGGACAACTTCACACCTTTCAAAATACATACATGTGTGGTCGTGAGAAAACAAAAACAAACTTAAATTTAAATAAAAATTTAACCGATAGGTTAAATTTATCCTGTGAAATTAATTATTTCGGCTGCAGATAATTTTTACCCCAGAATCGAGGTAAACTTCATTCTTTGTTCCCTCTGTGATTGTACAATTTTTACTTATACCTTAATATATTAAGTTGATACTTGGAGTAGTAGTAAAACTTTCTTTTTACTATGTACCACAATTTGGGTATTTTACATGAATTACACTGTTAGAAAAAACTGCAATTACTTTACTTGAAATTTTATTCAATTACCGTTACTGAATCAATTTTCAACCAAAATAAAATGAATTTTCAACCAAGATGAATGAATTTTCAACTAAAATAAATTAATTTTCAACTAAAAAAAATTATTTTCAACTAAAATAAATTAATTTTCAACTAAAATAAATTTATTTTCAACTAAAAGTGAATGAATTTTCAACTAAAATAAATTAATTTTCAACTAGAAGTAAATAAATTTTCAACCATAGTAAATGAAATTTCAACTAAAATAAATGAATTTTCAACCAAAATTAAATGAATTTTCAACCATAGTAAATGAAATTTCAAATGTAAGTAAATGAATTTTCAATCACGCTGAGAAAACTGTTTGGTCCGTACAACAAAACGATTTGGTAGCTATAGAAGCAACCAAATTTTTTGGTTGTGCCAACAAAATTTTGTTTCTTTCAACAAACCTTTTGTTGAACCAACAAAATTTCTTTTCTGGTTAAATTAACAAAATTTTTGATGGTTCAACAAAAGGTTTGTTGAAAGAATCAAAATTTGGTCGGCACCACCAAAAAATTTTGTTCCTTCTGTGGCAACCAAATCTTTTTGTTGTCCGAACCAAACAGTTTTCTCAGTGCGCAATAAATGACAAGTGGTTGAAATTTCAAGAACTTTCTAACAGTGTATATTCAATTTATTCTGCGGTAAAATAGAGTTCCGGAAGGAACTCAATGAGAAACTTTTTTACAATCAACAATGAGAAACTTTTTTGAACAGTTTTTCTCTTAAAATGAACTAATTTTTCCTAGAAACCCAGGCAAAGATATATCTTTGACCCAGGCGGAAAATTTATAGATAATCTATCGATAATGATTATCGATAGTCACTATGTAAAAAATTAGGCACAATTTTGAAAAACTGAAGTTATCAAAATATTTGAAACAAATGACAACTAGATGTAGTTGTCAATTGTTTCAAATATT
>JBAGKK010000394.1:400821-426619 GCA_037177015.1 Euceroptres primus | reverse complement strand
AAAATCGTAAATCGGCTAACAAAAATCTAGAACAGATTTTAGGAATATTGAGTAGCGCTCTAATCCCGTCATAATCAAGATCACGTCTGTTCATGACCATGTCTAACTGCCTAGCCGCAAAGCCAAGGAATCGGTTCTGAATACGTTCGAGTCTGATTTTATGCACAGCATTTGTGGAGACCAGATGACAGAGGCATATTCTATGAGCAGTCTTACTAATGAGAAATACAGAACTTTTAGCGCGAGTTTTAGAGAAAAAAACCTATGAGAAATTGTAAAATAAACTGTTTAAAAAATTAGATTATGTAGTAGTTTTACAGGTTTCACATTTCAAGGATATAGTTAAGGTAAGAGGATTGCGTTTGCAGATGATGAAATTGTTGTGGTAGAATCAAAGAAAGATTTATATACCTATAAGGATTGATGCACAAACTAAATGACGGTGTGCAAATCATCAAGGGTCTGGAGATAAATTTTCTTCCAGTTTAACATTTTTTTCCCCCTCTAATAACACAGTAAAACGTTGACCCTCAATTTTACACCGAATGCAACAAAAATGTGATTAAAAAAAATAAAATCGAAATGATCGGTTTTCTGTTTATCTTTACATACTAATAAGGTAATAAATAATGTCCCTAATACTTAATACTTGACCTTATAATAAAATAGTTTTTAAAATTATTAACCAAACTCCATGGAATCCAAATTAATTCCAATTTCTTTTCTTTGCACGTATTTTTTGTCAAGAATAAACTGTCTAGTCATATATGATACTTTGCTTCGTTACTTAAAAAAAATTCTATTGCGTACACTGACATTAATCAATAAGGTATGCATATAGTGAAAAAATATAGATATCTAAAGCTGCATTGTTTTCTCTCGAATACACATTTTTATTGTAAAACCGCATGAGGCGATTTCCCATAGAAAATTGCCTTCTCGCATAATAAAAGAGCGTGTAAAGTCACAAGGATCACTTATCTTTTTAATAAATGGAATCGATTGAGATAATTTTCAACAGATGCTATATTTTCTCCCTATGATTTTATTTTTATGAAAATATTATAAATTAGGAATAAAAGAATAAAATTCTAAGAATAAAACTCTAAGAATAAAATCTTTCGCAAACAGATAAACCTTAATTTTGATTCTTTGTGATACACATAGGTGAGATGTAATTTAACATGCAAAGCTTTTTAAAAAATACGAACTCCTAAATATATAATTAAAATAAATAAATAAAAATAAAATATAACAATAATAATCATATACATAAACTATTATGTAACTGTACAATAATTATTGTGCAATATGACAATAATTATGTGTGTATATATATATATATATAATATAAAATTTTAATTTGCAGTTTAATATTGTAAAAGTTTTTTTCAGACATCAAATGAAGCGTGGTACCTCACGTGTACATAAAAATTCAACCCACTTCTGCAACGTCCCGCGGACAAATTTCAACGCGAGGCACGAGTCTGTCTAAAACTGGGAATTCTCTTTCATTCGCATTATTATGATAATGAGACTGAAAAGCCAAAAAACGTCGGTCTTTTGTCACACAGGAATTGTCCGCTAGGTCCATTCATTGATTACGAGGGTAGGTGCTCTCTTTCCTAATTTCTCTCTATCTTTTCTACCTTCAATGCCTTTTTACACTTTTTAAAATTAGCGAGAAAGATAATTACAACTTTTCTCTCCCGCAATCTTCTCAATTATTTTGTCATTTACTAATGTCCACTTTCCTGTGGAATATTTTTATTTTTATGTGAAATATTTAAGTAAATAACAGATGTGTATTTAATTCTTCAGAAACTATGGATTGAAAAAAATATTATATAATTGCAACAGGAAAGTAATTTTCGTGGCAGACGAATATTTTCTGGAAGGATGTGAATAAAGTGAAAAGCGAATTGGAATGAATTCAAGGTAGTATTGTCGAGACGTGATATACGTACATCATGAATGTATCACTTCGTTATCCACGAAATATTAATCTCAGCGCGATGGGCGCAACGACGTCGAAAGATTGTACATTGTGTATACGCTATAACGTAGCAATAACAGAGTTTCATTATATGTAGGTAGGTAGACTGTGCGGTGGGAGATTGCAAAACATGCCTAGATTAATGTTTTCTCATTCCCGACCTTCCTCGCCTGGTCCCTTCTACGCACCATACACCCTCACCCTTCACCACCATGATTTTTCTACCACTCTTCACCATCAAATTTCCTCAACAAATAATTAAAATTAGGTCATAGTATCACTGATTTCACTGTTTTAAAATCTGAGAATCTTTCAAGAGAAGTTTTTAAGTAACTATAGGAAATGGTCAAATATGTAATTCAAAATAATTGAAGTGAAATAGTGAAAAGATTACAAAATACAAGGAGAATTTTAAATGTCATATAGAGAAACAATAACAATGAGATACATCAGATACTCTCCTCTTTCCTCTTTTACATCAACACTTTGGCTCTCTATACACTTCCGTGTTCTCCAACCCCTATCCACAACCTCCATCAGTCCCTCTTCCTCCCCCTAGCACGACCGCCAGAAGGTCGTTGATTAAAATAACCTCGTCACGGCTGCTTCTGAGTGCTGAGTGGAGAATTGCATCGGGATGCCAACGCAAGAAATGCAGTGCTGGATGCTGCTTTGAAATTGAAAATATGAAAAAAAATTAATCAAAACAAAACATAATATCCTAACAATTTTTAATACACTTTAAGAGGATCTTAATTTTTGCCATCTTACTATTCAAATTAATTTTTCAGAAAATATTTTTATTCACCTAAAAAAATTTGTTATTCAACTTTAGTCTATTAAAATTTTATGCTCGGTATAGGTGAAAATAAAAAAAAAATCGTCAATATTCACTAGAGTGGATCGAGAAACGCAAATTTTGGAAATTGAAATCGCCTTAGCACTGAAAAATTTCCTTTTGTGTCCCTCATAAGTTGTGTAACATTTGAAATCAATCCATTAATATCTTGAGGTTAGGCGGAGCTGAAATAGGATTAAAAAATTTTTAAGTTACAGAGTTTTGGAAAAATTATGAATATTAATTTTTTTCTTAATCTACATAATAGGGTGGAACGAAAATAAAAAATTTTCAAAAATCAAAAACGGCGGGGGCTTAAAAGTTGCTACGAGTTATGGCTAATAAAAAACGCTAATGACTTTTTAAAATCAAAAATGGTCCTAGGGTTTCGAAATTCGGTCAAAAATTTTGAATTTTAGCAATTTAAAAATTTTTTTAATTTAATTTAAAAATTTAATTTAATTTAAAAATTTAAACAATTATTGTAATATTTTTAAGTAGAGTTTTTGGTATTGAATACTAACAAAAAATTGAGATAAAAAATATTTGTTTGAATTGCATTTTTTTCAAAAAATGATCGAAAATGACATTTTCTCAAGATTCGGTTAATTTTTATTACAATTCGAATTTTTAAAATATTATTTATTATCTTCAGTTTCCACTGGAAAAGCAACTCATAATTTTTTTAGAACTCAAAAAATTTCTTCATAAACTTTACAGTTCTTAAAAATTTTTGATTGAATACTCTATTTAATAACTGTAACATCTAGGAAGAAATTTCTTTAAGGTCTAAGGAAATTATCAGATACTCTTTTATTGGAAACTGAAGGTATATCTTACATAATATTTTTAAAAAATAATTTTAATAAAAATTAACCGAATTTCAAAAAAATTTCATTTTCGCTCATTTTCAAAAAATCCAATTCAAACAAAAATTGTATTTTTTTACTTTTATTTTTCATTAGTATTTAATACCAAAAACTATACATAAAAAAATTACTATAATTTTTGAATCCATAGGAAAAAATGGTTAAATTGCTAAAAGTCAAAATGTTTGACCGAATTTCAAAACCCTAGGATCATTTTGAATTTTAAAAAGTCATTAGCGTTTTTTATTAGTCATAACTCGTAGCAACTTTTAAACACCCACCGTTTTTGATTTTTGGCCGACCCTAAAATGCCCAGGGAACACATATAGTGTAAATCACGGGTAAAACACGTGTCATATGTCCGCTTTAAAAACGTGTATTAAACCAAATTTTGCACGTGATTGACACCTAAAATAACGTAACTTACACGTGTCTTGCACCTAAAATACACGTGATTGACACCAAAAATACACGCTGTTAAAAATAGGTATTAAAATCAATTCCGAATTCAAGCCTATAAAAGGAATTTAATTTTATGGACGTTATTCACGCAAACAGAAATATTTTATGTTATGTTTCAAACAAAGAATTATAGTAGCAATTGAGCAATTATTTGTTTAAAATATAACCAGGAAATTGATAGAATATTTCTGTTTGTAATGATGTCCGTAAAATTAAATTCCTTTTATAGGCACGAATTTGGAATTGATTTTAACTTCGTTTTTTAACAGCGTGTATGTTTGTTGTAAATCACGTGTATTTTAGGTTTAAAACACGTGTAAATCACGTCCATTTTAGGTGTAAATTGTGTGTATTTTTAGGTCGTAAATTACTCTCTACATCTGAATTAGTTAAAAATAACTAATTCAGAAGCAAGAAGTTTCACTGATTAAATTTTCACTTATTCATTCAATGATAATTTAACTAAAATTTCAGTCAAAATTCACTAATTTTGCAGTCAAACCTCACTTTGAGGTTATGTTGCTAATTGAAAATTTTTCATTTATTAAAATTTTTCATTTATTAAAATTTCAGTAACTTGTTTGACTACAAATCACTGAATTTTTGACTGAATATCAGTTAATTTTTACCTGAATATCAGTTAATTTTTAACTGAATATCAGTTAATGTTCACTGATTGCGAAAGCAAGAAGTCAGCCGTGGTTTAACTGTTAATCAGTTAAATTTAAGGGTATGTGATACATAATGACGTCACGAACTACCGACCAATTTTTTATTTTCATTCATCGGGTTTATTAAGAGAAAAATGCAAATATAATGCTTATTATTTCCTCAAATTTTAGCATTATATTTGCATTTCTGATGCGTTTCAGTTTTTACATCGAAAAAAAAATTTTTTAGTAATTTTTTTCCAAAATAAAAATTGAAACGTACCAGACATCGATTCCTTGATATATTCCTTATTATTTCCTCAAATCTTAACATTATATTTGCATTTCTCTCTTAATAAACCCGCTGAATATAAATAAATAATCGTGCGGTAATTTGTGACGTCATTATATACCAAATTCCTTTAAAGGTATTTGAAACACAATGATGTCAGGAATTATCAAACTATTATTTACTTATATTCAGCGGGTTTATTAAGAGAGAAATGCAAATATAATGCTGAAATTTGAAATTCGGTCGGCAATTCCTGACATTATTATGTATCAAATACCTTTAAGGGCATTTGATATATAATGACGTCACAAATTACCGACCGTTCCATATTTATATTCAGCGGGTTTATTATTAGAGAAATTCAAATACAGCGCTGAAATTTTTGGAAATGAAAAAGAATATATTCGATGTTGGGTGAGTTTTAGTTTTTATTTTTAAAAAAATAGTTTTTCAGAATTTAGTGTTGACTTATGTTGCCTTTTCTAAAATTTCTGTCTGCTTTGACAGCATAAATAATAAAATCGATGTTATTTTCTTTAGTTAGCTGCAAATGCACCAAAAATAAACGAAAATATGTCAGGTCATCCATGTCCAATCACGCCATCAACGCACCGGGACTTCAAGGTGAACACAATTTAATTAAAAAAGCAACCTTCCGCTCCATATAAAAATTCAAGGCCATAAGACATTGATGCCCACATATATTCCTTATGAGTTCTCAAATTTTCAGCACTATATTTGCATTCCTCTAATAATAAACTTGCTGTACATAAAGATATTCCATACCTTTATATTCCTGGAATATGATACATTATGAATTCATATTATGAGAATGAGGGTTCTAAAGCCCTTTTAAAATAATTTAAAATGACGAAATTAAACTTATTTTACAGAATAAAATTTGTACCGCAATTAACATCAATGCTCCGTTATGTCTTTTATCATTTCCCAAAATTACAGATCGATATATTAATTATTTTAATTATAAGTCCGCCGAATGTAATTTTTGAAATATGCTTGCTAATTTCATTATGGTGACCATGATATAAATTTTACGTGGTTTTATATTCGGTGGGCTTATGATTTAAAAAATTAATATATCGATCTGTAATTTTGGAAAATGATAAAAGACATAACGGAGCATTGATGGTAACTGCGGTATATATTTTATTTTGTAAATTAAGTTCAATTTCGTCATTTTAAATTATTTTAAAAGGGCTTTAGAACCCTCATTCGCATAATATAAATTCATAATGTATCACATTCCAGGAATATAAAGATATGAAATATCTTTATATGCAGCGGGTTGATTATTAGAGGAATGCAAATATAGGGCTGAAAATCTGGGAACTCATAAGGAATATATGTGGGCATCGATGTCTCGTGCCTTTGAATTTTTATGTGGAGCGGAAGGTTGTTTTTTAATTAAATTGTGTTCACCTTGAAGGCTCGGTGCGTTGATGGCGTGATTGCACATGGATGACCTGAGATATTTTCGTTTATTATTAATTTCTGGTGCATTTAGAGCTAACTAAAGGAGATAACATCGATGTTATCATAAATGAGGCTTATGAAAATATGCGCGAAATCTTATTTGTAATTAAAGCGAAGAAATAAAGTCGCTGAGTATAATCGAGGTGAGAGTGCGATGCTGTCAAAGCAGAAAGAAACTTTAGAAAAGGACAAGGGCGCCACCTAGTTTGCATTAAATTTTTGCAATAAAAATACTTGCCAATTACAAGGCAACACTAAATTTTGAAAAACAATTTTTTTTCAAATTTTGAAAAACAATTTTTTTCAAAATAAAAACTGAACCTCCATCGATGTCACCAGACATCGATGCCTTAATATATTCCTTATCATTTCCAAAAATGCCAGCGCTACATTTGGTTTTCTCTAATAATAAATCCGCTGAATATAAATAAGGAACGGTCGGTAATTTATAACATCATTATGTATCAAATGCCCTTAACTGATTCAGATTTAGAGAGGTAAAATTAGGTGTAATTTTCTGTCAACACTTTTTTGTTGATTTTTTATTTTCACCGATTTTTTATATTCACCCGTATATAAATCTTTATTTAATTCAAATAAATGTATATTCACCCTGAAATTTGATATTTTTTCTTGTGTAAAAATTCTTATCTATGGGATTTAGATCAAATTTAATTAACGTCGAATTTAATTTGATGTTAATCTAAAATTCGTATTTGCCCCATTTCAGTATCCCCGAATTAAGAGAAGACAACCTGTCTCATCCATTCTCAAGTGAAGAAACACAAAGCTTTTTTATAAACCCACTCCCTCGTACACCATCGCCTACTACGTCCCTGGGTTCCATTCATTTATTCAACCCTCTCCCCGCGCAACCCCCACATTCCACCCATTTGTACTCAGACGGGCACAGAATCGAATATAATGCGAGCCCGGTCTCATTTTTATGAAATGCATAAATAAGCGAAGCCCGGGACAATTGTTCGCCGGGCGGAAGGGAGAAGAAGCGGAAATGAAATATTCTTCGCGTCTTCTTTTCGTTTTATCTACTCTCTTCTCCTCGCTTTTTCCCCCTTCTTTTTAACGAGCGACAGCACCGAATTCGTGGAATAAGTCGCCGAGCCAGGAAAAACATGAGTTTTAAGCCCTTCCGTGACAAAAGTTGATTATTTTTATGAGGAATGAGATTGTCTACTCTTCCGGAAGTGCACAACTGAATCAGGAAATCTGTTAGCCAGTTCGTGCAGAATTAAAAAAAAGTTCAGCAATTGTCTAAAAGTTAGTACAAAAATTGAAAATGATTTTGCAGGTTCTCTTTTGGAAATTGAATGTTTTTATAGTTAAAAATAGTGTAGTGAATAAGTATAATTAGGTTTTTAAATATTCATGAAATCCTTAAAAATCTATAAAACACTTTATCTTATATCATTTCATCAGATCACTTTACTACTTGAGATAAGAATCAGAAAATGAATTCAGTAAACAGCAGATGCGTCAAAAGTACAATGCCCACTTGAGATGATTTGTGATAAAATCGGACTTGTGCTCGATCTCAAAATCTCAATGACTAGATTGTCAATCAGACAAGCATATGATAAAAACTGTAATACCCTCATATTTTCTGATTATACATAAAGTCAAACTGTTATCTTCTAAACGACTAATAAAGTTCAAAACACACGGAGAAAAAATTGTACAGAATTTTACCAAAAATAACAAAAGTGGCGACAACATCTTATTCCAGTTGGTTTTACTGTTATTATCTGTAAATTTTGGAGAATTTTCTGTAAATCGTACAAAATTTTCAGTAAAATTAACCAAAAAAAAAATACGTTGTCACCATTTCTGAAGACCACGAGTAGTTTTAAGTATCAGCATTAGGGTGTTTCAAAAAACAACTTTTTTTATTTTAGTCACCATTGATCGTTTTTTTGTGAGGTATGCTCAAAAAAAGTGAACACGTATTTGTTTTTTTTTTAAACGGTTAATATTGACACGTGACGCCCAGCTCCTGAAGTTTCCCATAAGATTAACATGGGAAAAAAACAAATCTTTGTAAATTTAAAAAGAAGGAAATGTATAATGAATTACTAATTACTACTTAGTAATTACTAATTACTAATTAATTACTTTCGTCATCTGATGAAAACTCTTCCAGGAATATTAACCTATCATTGATTTTTAATTTTAACTCTCATCCATTGACAGATAAATCACACGATTTTATTTCGTTTCTAAATAATTTGTTAGTGCTTAAGCCATTTTTATTTGTTTAAATAATTCCTTTTTTCACAAATATTGTAAATGTATGGTTGTTTCTCAATGAAACAAGCTAATTAATTAATACAAATAGTCAATGTTTACAATTCAGTTGTTTTATAATTGTTTAAACAATGTTTAATTGTTGAAATTTAACTTCTAACCTGAATGTGGTAGAAAATCATAGTTTTTCCTAAATTATTAAACAATTCCCACAAGTTTATTATAGTAAAAACCTTTTACACCTTCCTGTAAATTTTTTAAATAATTTTTATTTGTTCAAATAATTTTTTAATCTGTAAATACCGTGAATTAAAAGTATTTTTAAAACACTGCAACCTAATAAATCAATACAGAAGTTTGGCGAATTCATTAATAATATTTTTTATTAACAATTAATAATTATAAGTTTGGCTAATTAGTTAATAATAATTATCATTAACAATTAATAATTATTTAATTCGCCGACTTTTCATAGTGATCTATTAGGGTTTAAAGATATAAAAATATCATTAATTCACGATATTTTCAGATTAAAAAATTATTTAAACATCAAAATTGTTTAAACAGTTTAGAGGAAGTTGAAAAAAGTTTTAATTATAATTAACTTGTGGAACTTGTTAAATAATTTAGAAAATCATAGATTTTCTAAATTATTTAAGTTACATTTCAACATTTCGACAATTCAAGATTGTTTAAACAATTAAAAAACAGATGAAATATATAGGCAATTATTTTGTTGGTTACGTTACAGTTTCACGCACATTTTTCGAAATAATTTTTTATGATTATTTTTTTGGATGTTCGAGTTTTAGTTTATTCAAAGGCACTAAAAAACTTTTCAAAATGATCATTCGACTGAAAAAAATGTTGAATAGAAACTGAGAAATTACTATTTCAAGAGCGTTGGAACGTTACACGTTTTCGTCAAAAACGTGTAACGTTCCAACACTTTTGAAATTGCAATTTCTCGGCTTCTATTAAAAATTTGTTTTCAGTTGAATGCTCATTTTGAAGAGTTTTTTAGTGCCTTTGAATAAACTAAAATCGAAATATCCAAAAAATAACCAACAAAATTTATTTCGAAAAATGTGTGTGAAACTGTAACGTAACCAACAAAAGAATTGCCCATGTACGTTGACTCTTAATGATAATGAATTGGCTTGTAGCATTGAGAAAACACCATCAATTTACTATATTTATGAAAAAATAAATTATTTAAACAAATAAAAATTGTTTAAACAATTCAAAGGAAGCTGAAAACTTTTTAATTACAATAAACTAATGGTACTTGTGGAATAATTTTGAAAAAATTATGATTTTCTATCGCATTCAGGTTAGAAGTTATATTTCAACATTTCAAGAATTAAACATTGTTTAAATACTTAAAAAACAACTGAAATGTATACACTGATTCTTCATATTATTTCATTAGTTAGTTGCATTGAGAAAACACCATTCATTTACAATATTTGTGAAAAATGAAATATTTAAACAAATAAAAATTGTTTAAACAATAACAAATTAATTCAAAATTAAATAAAATCATGTGATTTAGCCATTCATGTGGATCTGAGAAAGAAAAATGAGAAAAAGTGATAATTAATGTCAATATTCCGTGAAATTATGATTACACTGGTATGGGGGTGGATTTTAAGGCTCCATAAGAGGGATTTATGAGAGTTTAAATGAATAATCAATTATAGATTCATATTCGTTGAAGAGTTATCATCAGATGACGAAAGTGTTACCCATGGTTAATTATAAATTTTCTCATTTTAAAATAAATTCACAAAGATTTGTCTTTTTCCCCATGTTAATTTTATGGGAAACTTCAGAGGGGCCGGGCGGACAGTGAACGAAAAATCAGGCCTCTGACAAATCAATTTTCAGCTCACAATTTTTAACAGATTTCCAATTTTTTTTTCAATCGAAAGTGTATGAAATTCTTCATGCTTACAGCAGAGGAAATTTTAAAAAAGGTTCTTAAAAATTTTTTATTGACCAAATAAAATAAAAAGAAAAAAATTTTTGTCTTTTCATGGCTGCCATTTTGTCAAAATATTTTTAATTTAGTCGACAATTATTAGAATCAAAGCAGAAACGCTTGGAAAATGACGTTCACCAGCGTCAGATATTTGGCATATGTTTTCGAATTGTTATAAACAAATTAGTGGACAAAAGTTGGGTTTTCAGAATTGACGATACTTAAATGCTTTAAACGTGTAGCGTTGGGCAAAAATGGATGGAAAATAATGTTTACTTCATGTGGGAAAAAGTTAAACATTAATTCTCAATTGTTTATAACAAATTTATAAACAAATACCTAATTTAGCCATTTTTCAATAGATAGATTTCGTTTTTTCGGCAAAATAAACAACAAGAGCATCGCCAATGGTTTCTCGATGAAAAACTTGACTGTTGGACAACAATTGTACATTTTTTAAACAAACTTAATGATCAAATAAATAATTGGACCATTTTGCAGTAGAGACATTTCGATTTTTCAGCCAAATCAACGTCAAATTTCTTGTCGATGGTCTTTTGCTGTAATATTTGGCTTTTAGTTAACAACCATTTATTATTTTTTTAAAATTAATTAACAAATTCATAATTCAACCATTTATCAGTAGATAGATTTCATTTTTTCGGCAAAATAAACAACAAGGGCATTGCCAATGGTTCCTCGATGAAAAACTTGACTGTTGGACAGCAATTGTATATTTTTTAAACAAATTTAATAAACAAATAAATAATTGGTTCATTTTGCAGTAGACATGTTTCGATTTTTCAACCAAATCAACGTCAAATTTCTTGTCGATGGCCTTTCGTCTTTAGCTTTTGGTTAACAACCATTTATTATTTAAACAAATTTAATTAACAAATTCATAATTTAATCATTTTTCAGTAGATAGATTTCGGCTTTTCAGCAAAATCAACAAAAACTTCACTAATGTTTCCCGCTGGAAAACTTGTTGTTGGACAACAACTGCACACTTTTTGAACAAATTTAATAAACAAGTCCATAATTTGACCGTTTTGCAGTAGAAAGATTTCGTTTTTTTCAGTCAAAATAACTAAAGCAATTTTTCCAATGTTCCTATTTTGAATGCTTATCTGTTGCACGAGAACTTTTCTTTGCTTAATAAATTTTTAGTAATAAGTTTTAGTTTTACAATAAAATTTACAGTGAAACTACACTTTACAATTGAATGGTGAACAAAAAAATGCGTTTTAAGCAATCACAGATTGTTACAGATCCCTTTGTTTCTGTTTCTGTCTACTGCAAAATGATCAAATTATTTATTTTTTAATTAAATTTGTTTAAAAAATATAAATTTTTGTCTAACAGCAAAGTGTTATAGCGTAGTACCACTAGCAAGCTACTTGCAGCTGATTCTGCTGAAAAAAGGAAATCTATCTGTTGAAAAACGGCCAAATTACGTATTTGTTTATAAATTTGTTATAAACAATCGAGAATTGATGTTTACCTTTTTCCCCCATGAAGTAAACATTATTTTTCATCCATTTCTGCCCAAAACTATACGTTTAAAGCATTTAAGTATCGTCAATTCTGAAGACACAACTTTTGTCCACTTATTTGTTTATAACAATTGAAAAACATATTCCATATATCTGACGCTGGTGGATGTTATTTTTAAAGAGTTTTTGCTTCGATTCTAATAACTGTCGACTAAATAAAAAAATTTTGACAAAATGGCAGCCACAAAAAGACAAAAATTTATTTTTTCATTTTATTTGTTAACAAAATATTTTAGGAACTTTTTTTGAAAATGTCCTCCGTTGTAACGATGCAGAATTTCATAAACTTTCGATTCAAAAAGAATTGGAAATCGGTTAACAATTGTGAGCTGAAAATTGATTTGACCAGAGACCTGATTTTTTGCCCCCTGTGGGACACCACGTGTTAATATTAAACGATTTAAAAAAAATACGTGTTCACTTTTTTTTGGGAACCTTACAAAAAAATGATCAATGGTGACCAAAATAAAAAAAAATTGTTTTTTGAAACACCCTAATTAGCATAATAAAAAACCATCTTTTGGACGTATGCAATTCTCTTATTACTGATTATTTGTGAATCTATCTTCCGCGTTTTATCTTTCTCTACCTGCATATAATACGAAAACAGTAAGAAAAAGTCAATTAGTCCTGAAGGATGAATGAATCGGGACAGAAGCGTGGGGAGGTTGGTGGAACGGAGATGGTGGCAGGCTCAGCGGATGAGAGGATAGTCGATGGGTAGACCATTGTTTAGGTTTAGCGCAATCACAAATGCTGCTGGGTACAGCTACCCGCTGTTGTACATATACATATAGCATTGATTTGCCGCAAATAGGGGCTGGTTTTCACCGAACTACTGGGCGCTGAGGAAGGAGAGGCAGAGGCACGTACCAGTTATTGTTTTCTCGACGGTATGATTGATTCAGAACAAGAGCGAATTTCTTCCATCCAACAATAATAATATCCCTTAATTACACTATTCATCCAACCTTACTTCATCAATTTCACTTCTTCAAGTTTGACCATTATCATTTTCCCACAAAATAAATTAAAACTATTTGCATTGATTCAACTAAAATTTCTAGTAAAACTAGCATTAGCGATGATCGTTACATTTTTTTACAATTTTTCAGTTGAAAAGTCAAAAACAGTGAACCATTGTTGTCCCTGCAGGAATTTAAAGCTGTAACAATAGTGGTTGAAACGTTACAATTTCTGCATATGACATGCTCTCTTTCGCAGTGGTTTAAGTACATTGGTGTTTGAATTATTACCCCAGTAAAGTTGTAAAAAAAAAACTTTAAAAAAAAGTAAAAATGCGTTAAGTATGCTGTATTGTCTAATTCTATTTTTAAATCATAATTCAATTACCAAATCTTTGCTCTTAAAATTACTGAAATCTATAATAATATTGTTAAGCATTTTATACAATCTATTATTTATTTAATTTATGACTTTATTAGCATTCATTATTCATTTAATAAATTATTGTAAGATAATAAACAACATGAATAGATACACACAACAATTGTAAAATTATATTTTGCACAGATTTATTAACAAATATTTCTATTTCTCAATTACCATCTCTTTTTTAATTAACAAATTTTGTATTACAGTCACTTATAAATATGTTGTTTTTCATTTTCTATTATAAACGTTAATTTAAACCATACTTGGCGGAGCCTTTACAAAGCTTGTTGAAATAAAAAAGTTTGTTCACGTTTTTTACATGATTAAAGTTCATATCACTCTATATTGTCCATAAATCAGATGAACTAACTAACAAAGTCACACTTGGAAAAATCAGAAAAGAGTATTAACTAATGATTAGTGCTTTGAAAGGGTCCGCCAAGTATGGTTTAAATTAACGTTTATAATAGAAAATGAAAAACAACATATTTATAAGTGATTGTAATAAAAAATTGGTTAATTAAAAAAGAAATGGTTATTGAGAAATAGAAATATTTGTTAATAAATCTGTGCAAAATATAATTTTACAATTGTTGTATCTATTAATGTTGTTTATTATCTTACAATAATTTATTAAATAAATAATGAATGCTATTAAAGTAATAAATTAAATAAATAATACATTGTATAAAATGCTTAACAATATTATTATAGATTTCAGTAATTTTAAGAGCAAAGATTTGGTAATTGATTTATGATTTAAAAATAGAATTAGACAATACAGCATACTTAACGCATTTTTACTTTTTTTTTAAGTTTTTTTTTAGATTTCACTACTTTGTAGTAAAGCTTGGATAAATTTCATAATAAATAAAAATAATTTGTAATTCATAATAATAATATGTATCCACTAAACTGTGCCTGCAAAAAATTTTCCGTAATTTTTGCACTCAAAGGAAAATTTTTTGGAAAGGAATAGGTTACTCGAAATTCAGTTTCTCAAAAACAAAAACAAAAGTCCTTTTTTCTTTTGAAGGATTTTATTGCAAAAAATCTCAGATTTATTTCTAGAATATTTTTTAAAAAATCAAAAGCGCCCATCTTAAAAAAAGTCGATTTTATTTTTGATTTTGATAAATTAAGGTCAAATTTTGAAATTTTCAAAAAATGCTTATGATCAATCGAAAGAGTAGGAAAAAGTCTGTCGAAAACGTCCAGGCTAATTTATTTAAAATTATTTATGAAAGGAGCAAATATTCTCGCACCAGAGAGTATCCAACAAAAACTTCAAAATTTCACCCCCTCTAACTTGGCTACTTTTAGACAAAACAGGAAAATATTTTTTGGTAAAATTACCATTCAGTAGGACAATACTTAGCATAAGTTTGAGCCCGATCTGAAATATTCCATTTTCGAGTTGGAGCGTTTGAGAAATAATGCCCCAGACATGGAATAGTTATTTTTAATGATTCTAGTTGGTATGGTATTCTAGTTGGTTAGTATAATGCCTCATATATGAAATATGTAAACTCTTGAAAAGAACCCAAGAATCCACCGACCAAATTTGAACAAATAGGATTTTGAATTTGATTTCGGTTTAATTTAAATTTCTTAAACTTTAATATATGAAATAGTTATTTTTAATGATTCTAGTTGGTTCTCTACAAGTTAGGTAATTATAATTATGCATTTAATTAACCATTCAAAAGTGGTACTATTTACTATGTACTACTAAAAAAAGGTGATAATTATTGGAGAAATGGTACTTTTGGTAAGTTAACCTTTTACCTGCTTTTTGAGTTAAAAAAGTGCAAGAAAAGAATTGAAAATAAAGCTTGATCCAAGTTCGGCGTGTAAAAGGTTAAGTCCCATTTTCCTAATCAGTTTCGAGTTTCTCATTTCATTATAATAAGCATAAACTAATTACTTAAGAAAATTTAATTTTTCAGCAGGAGCTTGAATTTTTTTACTAAATTAAATAACGGAGGTTGATTGGCACTGGGAGATAAGTGGAATATTCTTTTTCTTTAGAAAGTGAAGTACACGGCGTGGTGAGAAACGAATAGAAGATGGGCGTGGCGAGTTGCAGATTAAACGAGTACAAACGCCACCCTCGTGAAGGTTTCTGTTATGGGGTGGGTATCCACCGAGGGATAAATTAATAAGAGCCGCATCGTATCGGTGGGACGGTTCAGGGCGGTTACATTGTATCGAGTGAATGGCGTTTTTGATCTCATTATCACGACTTGCAATGCATGATGGTTACAATAGATAAGACTTTTTTGTTCATAAGCAGATCAAGTATTTGTATTCTTTTGTCAAAATTGAATTTATTAAAATGTATTTTAGATGATTGAAATATAACTTTTTGCAATACATTATGCATTATATATACATTATATTATGCATTGTTTCTTATAAATAAATAATTTACATTTAATTTTTTACAGCTAGCACAAATTGTTTACAGATAATATACAATTGACCTGTAGGAATGTTCTTTGTAACCTCCAATTTTATAATCTAAATATTTTTTCAACATCTATGATCTTATACCATATTTGGTATGTTTATTTTTTTACTGCATTTAAACTGTACAATATTTACACTCGCGTGTGAACCTTTTGCGCAATATCCAATTTCTCCTTCAGCTTCGGATTCTGCATCGCTTGAATTTCCTCCAACGTCATACCTCTAGTTTCAGGTGTGATGCAAAAAGTAAGAACCGATCCAACAATAGCTATAACGGCGAACAACCAAAATGTGGTATATATGCCAATCGTGTTACTTAATATCCTGAATCCTGCTGATGTTGCAAAGTTAAAAATCGACCCAATAACCAAAGCAGAGGCAACTGCTGCACCTTTAACACTAATGGGAAACAACTCACCCAACAAAACATAAGGTATAATGCCAATCCCTAGTGCAAATGCCACTTGGTACAAAACCAAACCCACGAGAGGCAGCCATGTAATATAAGAAGCATATTCTTCCTGGTAAGCCTGCACAAAGAAGAAGAACCCAACTGCTGCCAGGGATAATGCATCTACTAAACCTGATGTCAAAAGCAGTCTTCGTCTACCAACTCGATCTATCACAACAATAGCTGCCAAGCTTGCTATTAGCTGAATTCCTGTTACAATCATCACACCAATCCCAGCTTCAATAGATGATCCACTAAGACTAAGTATCTCCTGAGCATAGTAAATGATCGCACCATACCCTGTCAATAATTGCGTCACCTTCAAACAAACCAAGATCATCAGCCCCCTTCGGTTATAACTTTTGCCTATCAATTCCCTGAATCCAGATCTGCTACTTTTTTGATCTTCCACTATTATCATCTTCATTTTCTTTATTTCAGAAGTCAAACTATCTGGAGAGGAAATACCTCGAAGCAGCATCAGACACTTTATCGCCTCCTCGTCTCGACCTTTCATTAAGTAATAATATGGTGTTTCAGGTAGAAGAAGGACAATCATTATGACAAAAATGGTTATCCCGCTGGAAGATAAATTTAAGACATTGTAGGGTAAGTAAGCTGCAATGGAGGATGAGATAAAGATACCGACGTACTTCCCTACCCGCATGATGTTAATCAAAGTTCCTCTGATGTGCTTTTCTGATATCTCGGCTAAGTAAATTACTAAGGAATTGAAGATACTGCCCTGACCAAGACCACCAATGAATCTTGCTAGAAATAACCAGATGTAGTTATCTGCCAAGATAATCAGGAACCAACCGATTAGTAGTAAAAGGGCAGAGAACAGTAGAGTGTACTTGCGGCCTATTCGGTCGATGAAGAGTGGATTGAATAAACTCCCTAGGAAGTCACCGACGAGAAATAATGATACTATCCAGGTACCTTGGTCGTCTGATACTGGAAATGGTGATTCCTTGCTGGTCAAGTGGGGTACTGCAGGTGATGACCAGGCCTGGTAGGCTCCACATGCTACCATCAAGTTGCAAGCTGCCGAATTAGTTATTAAACTAATTATTATCCTTATTTTATTATTTCATTTGATGTATTAGATATTTTACTTTCCATAAAGAATGTTTAGAACTTCCATTTTTATTTCGATTAAATGTTATGAATTTGTTAAAACTTAAGTTCTAGTAAAACGATCGCTAGAATATTTTTATGGGCTGATTATTAATAACAATCACTGATTAAATCATCTGGGAAATGTTTCATGGAACTCACCACTAATGCCAGCAAGGAACTGCACCAACTGACTTCCCTTATTTTGGGTCATTTTGATTTCTTTCTCCTGCCCGGACCTTCTTCTCGTAAAGAAAAATTAAATTCTTACTCTCATTAATTTTGGTATCAAGCCAGACTTTTGATAAATTAAAAAGAAAAAATCGTTTACGATGATAATAAAGATTAAAGAGAAACATGATCTTTTCTAATGCTTATATAAACAATAGTCACGTGTGAGATGTCCATGACTTTCCCCTACTCATTATTTACTCCATTCATGATTTGATTTCATAACAAGTTCATTCAACTATTTAAATATCTAACTATTGGAATATCTGTATTTAAAAACAGTTTAATAGCAAAAATGGTGTATATCAGTGTTAATGAATTGAACTTTCTAATTGTACAATAATTATTATTACCTTCAGAACGTTATACAAAACATTTGACGTGAGAAGCATATTTTCATATCGTATTTAGATTTACTTCTAACAGTCTGGGAGATTAATTATCAGCTTCATACCTGTGCATAGCAGAAGATAACTTGGATAAGCGAGATGGGCATGTGTGTATGAAAACTTTACTAGTGAGTGAACATTGACGAAAGTTTCGCGCTTGTAAATGGTTATCTGCACGCAGCAGTCGACATTTTAGTTAATGAACAACTGTATTAAAAATCCTGATGGCAGGAATAATGACATCTACCGCTCGGCAATTCAGTAAACAAATCTACCTTTACTCTTACGATAAATGATTGTTTCGTTTTCTAAAATCATGTACTATCGATTGGTACATCGATCCGTGTATCGACGTGGTTATATTAAAGATAATTTTTTTATTATATCTTGAATTATATTCAAATTAAATTATAAAAAAAATAATGAAGCATTTTCAGTTTGTTTAAAGAAGGATATAATAAGGTTTTATTAATTACGTAAAAAACATAAGCGTAAATATCAGAAAGATGAAAATAGCAATTACAATGAGCAAACAACAATACATGCTAAATATTATTAAAACAACTTTTTAAATCCCTCTTTTTTCGTTGATGTAATATTGAATTATATCGAAGCCAAATTATAAAAAAAAATAATTAAGCATTTTTAGTTTGTTTATAGAAGGATATAATAAGATTTCATTAATTATGTAACAAACAAAAGCGTACTCTCTAAATCTGAATCATCAGTTAAATACTAATTCATTAGTGACTGCATTTTAGCTACGACAATTAGTAGAATTCTACTGACAATTAGTGAAAAATTACTAAAATTTCAGTAGATTTCTATTGATTCACCAGTGGAAACGATAACTGAAATTTCAATAAGCATCACAAAGTTCAGTTATCGTTTATCCTGGTGAATGAGTAGAAATCTACTGAAATTTTAGTAATTTTTCCCTGATTGTCAGTAGAATTCTACTAGTTGCCATAGCTAGAATCATTATGACAATTAGTCACTTAGTTACTGATGAATTAGTAAAATTTATCTGATTCAAAGTAAGAGAGTTAATATGAGAAAGATAAAAATAGCAATTGCAATAAGCAAACAGCAATATGCTAAATATTATTAAACAACTTTTTAAATCCCTCTTTTTTCGTTCATGTACTTTTGTCTTTAAAAAGCCGGAAAGTGAAAATTAGGTAATTTGCATTTCATGCTTGGGCCCTTTTTTGCAAATAATTATAATTTTTATTTGCATAAAATGGTTCATTAAAAAGTGTAAATTCTTAATCAAAGAAATTTTTAATATAGAGACATTAAGCCCCAGACTTTGTTACTGTTTAGAAAATTCATTTTTTGATCATGAACGGTTCTTAGTCGTCAAAAAAATCATTTAAGACTTATTATTTCAGATATTAAATCCAATCGTCCAAAAGTTTACCTACGACCATAATATCTTAATTATTTTCAGCATCGACGCAAGCTGTTAACAAACGGAGATTATAGCAAATTTAAACACAAATGTAAGAATTCAAAATCTTTTACGATTTCCAGAAATCAAACTGTGTTTAGCGAATTTAGAAGCGGCTACACGGAACACGTGTTATTTGGGGGTTAGAAAATTTTATTCCATATTTAAAGGCAGAAAAAAGACATAAATAATTTTATTTAAGTCTAAATTAATCGGTGTTTCGCGCTGGTGCTAGAAAACTTTCACACTGGCACTATAAAAGTTTTATTATACGCATTACGCATAATTTGATGCACAAAAATTCGTCAACCTCTGATCACTTTGTGGCGAAAGCAAAAGATGCGACACTATTAGTAACATCTGAGATATTGAACTTTAATATGTAAGACTGTAGACTTTTAATATAATCTGATTTTGCCCATTACTATCTTTTATAATAAAGAAAAGATATTAGATATTATGTAGTAAATCTTCATGAAATATTTTGATTGAGCAACTGTCCAGTAGAGCCGAATCTATTTGTAAAAAAGACTTTGTTTGATTGAAACACTTTTTGAAAAGCTAGCTTTATTAAAAAAATAAGAAGTTTTATGCAAGGTCTGTAAATTAGAATTATTAACAGTGTATATAAATTATATACTTACAAATTATGCAATATAAGCTTATAAATTAATGCAATATTTTTTTTATTTCCTTTACAGCTCTTAGGAAATTAAAATGATGTATTAAAAGTTTAATTTAAAAAATAGTAACGCCGAGAAAACGCGTTACTTTTTCGGTGGTAACAATAACGGTAACGTGTTACTATTTAAAAAAAATAACGATTTGGTTAAAAAACCAAAATTAATAAGAGACATGACTTCAAACTTGCCCGGAAACGCTTACGTCAAAGAAAATATTTAAACTGTGCAAAAAATTTTGTAAAATTGAGAATGTTCGTAATCTATTTAAGTATTGTAATCAGGATAGTTATTGAGAAAAATTATTCCAGTTATCCATTACTTGAGGGAAAATTGATTATAACAATGATAATTACATAAAAAAATTTGGTTCAGAAAAGAGAAATATGTCTGAAGCATTTATTTATAAATTTTATAATAATCATAATGTTTATTAGCTAATTATGTGTAATGATGTAATTATGATGGAATAGTCAATTGAAAGTGCTCACATAGAAGGAACTCGAATTTTTTGTTCGAAAAATATCTGAATTATGCATTTTTAAATAAAATTTGTTTATAATATACATTCAATTTATTGTCCAGTAATGTTTAGTGTTGAAATAATCCTGAGTTACCTAATTAAAAACTGAATTGTTTTTGTCGAAAAATCTCGAAAAATTGTCGAAAAAAAATGCCGAATAGTGCATTTGTTTATCAAAGTTTATAGTAATCCTGAAACTTATTGTCCAATAATATTTTGCATTTAAATAATCTTAGCTTGGCCAATTAATATTATATTTAAAAAAATTAATTTTTAAGTCGAAAAATGATCGAATTAAGCACTTGTTTATAAAATTTGTTTATAATATTAACAATAATTATTCGACTATAAGGTGCATGTCACCACCATTCAAATAGTCAAAATGAAAAAATCCTTCCAAAAGCAATAAACTATGCTGATTGTCGTAATAAAAACAATTCTGTACTATATTTCGAAAGTAACGAGAAAAGTAACGATTTTTATAGTTACCGTTACTGAAAAAAATGTAACTAGTTACCAATTCGTTACCTATTTATAAAAGTAACTTCGTTACCATCATCGATACCCAGAAAAAGTAACTAGTTAAGGTAATTAGTTAAAGTAACTAGTTACTTTTAACTAGTTACTTCCCATCCCTGAAGGAAATCATATATTATTTCATATCATTTGTTAAGTTTCAAATTCTATGCCGTGTAATATCTGTAAGACTTTCTGAAATTAACACAAAAATATAGAAAAATTGCTTTCAGAATACAGTTTAATAATATTGAAAAATAGTATTTTACTCTACGAAGCCCCAAAAATACATTTTTAAATATTTTGAAATTCCCTTTTAGAATTTTATGAGTTATTATGTTGTGAAAAACTCTCAAAAATTAATATTTGAAAGAAAATTTTTGCGACTTTTTAATTCTGTTGTTTAATTCCAAAATACCAATTTTCTTGCAAAGTATTGATCTTGAGTAATTTTATTAACTTCCCAAAATTCTTTCCTTCATAAATGCTCCTAGAAAATCTATTATTATACTAAAATGAATCAATTTGTATCAGAAGAAGATAATCGAAACAGAAATGTAAATATAAGATGGTGATATATTGAAAAAATCACTGTTTTCTAATTTTACAACTTCAATTCATTTCTGCTAATGGAAGATATCATTTTAAAAATCTACAAAAAATTATGCAAACCTATTTTTGTATGTAGAAAAAGATTTGTCCTAACGTGATCAAAAAATTAAAAATTTTTCATTTTCAGCCCGCCCTACTGAACCCCAACAATTAACAATTTTTTTTTTAGAATCTTGTAGTTATTACAAAAATGTGTGCGCAAAAAACGATTAGACAAAAAGAAAAATTTTGTCATTTCAATTTTTTAATTTAAGACTTCAGAGTTTTAAATTTTGACCTATTTTGAAACATTATTAGCAAACTATATTGAGAGTCAAAATTTAGAGAGTCATCCTGACCTTCTAGATGGTCAGAACGTCTCTCTATAATTTTTTCGACATAGTAAATTCGATTCTTCGTTTTCTGTTAAGCTTGACAATCCACAGAGGGTCACTCTGACTATTAGGGTAATTAAATCGACCCTTTGAGATGGTCAAATTAAATATCTTGCCTTCTCTCATTTTGGCCATCTGAGATAAATAAGTAGACCCTCTCAGATAATCTAGTCGATCTTCTGAGATGATCAAGTCCACCATCTGGGATGATCGAGTCTATCCTCGCTCTGTGGTGGTCGAATTGACCCTCTGAAATTATCGAATCGATCTTCTTAGAAGAAAATAGGAAGATCACGTGATTACCTCAATCAGCTTGGCATGTTACAATGCAGTTCTCGCTAATTTTCTTAAAAGACGCGCGGCTAATGAATAAAACCTCTCTGAGCGTGTATCGTTGATCTGCCCTCCATTAAATGCCTTATAGAATCTTATAAAAATGGACAAAAGGATATATAAAATATATAAAACAATATAGAATTTATAAAATTTCTATATGACTCTATAGGGTTCTATATATCCTTTTGTCCATTTCTATAAGATTCTATAAGGCATTTAATAGAGGGTGATTAAATCGATTTTATTTTATAAAATAGATGCGTTAATACAAACCGTTCAGTAAAGTGTTATACGGGATTTCTGTAATGTTTAAAAGTTAAGCACCTATTTTATTGAAGGACTAGTTCTGCCTTTCAAGACTGGCAATTTTTTTTGACATGGCAGGGCCAGAGTCCACTTAATCAAAACTGACGGAGAGCTGGTAATGCAGATAACTTTCAAAGATAGTCATTTTGACCATTTTAGATATTCAAGTCGATCATCTAGGATAATCGAGTTGACCCTCTCAGATGATTGAGTTGACTCTCTGAGATTATTAAGTTGATCTTCTGGGATGGTCGAGTCGACCCTCTGAGATGATCGAGTCGATCATCTACTTTTGACCCTCTATAAATGGCCAGCTTGACCATCTAGAAGGCTGTCCTAAAATTTATCCCTAAATATAGTCAGTCAGACCCTCTAGACGTTCAGACTGACCTTCCATTTTTCTCCGTGTGATGCCAATTTCTTTGTGCAAAAATTGTTAAGGTAAGAGTAACAAGAGACATGAACTTGAATTTGGAAAATTCATAATTCTTATAAAATGAGTGGATATTTTGGTGAATTATACACAGTGATAGATATGTAAACGTGGCTTTTTTTCTGGGCCCAGAAACCAGTGGAAAAAGCGGGTAATGGTCGGGCAACATCAGACAGAGACACATAGCCCCAAGCCATGTAATTCATTACTAAAGCAATCTCACCCTGGCACCCCCTCGGACCCCCTCGACAGCATCCCTCCGCCCCTGACCCATCAGCCTCCCGCGCCGCGTTATAATATAAAAACCCGAATAGAATAGCGCACTGACAACAAAACAAAATGAAACACAAAGCCCTGTTTTCATAATTAAAAAGATTGCGTGTTCTTCGTCCTTCTTATTTTCCATTCCCGTCTCCTCCTTTGCCATCCCTTTCGTCCCACCCCTTTCTCTAAGAGAAGCTATTCTTGTTTTGCATCTTCTTTCCTGGGAATGTTTCCTGTTAATGGAAGGGCATTTTTTCTAAAGTGAAAAGGTTGGACTTAATATTATTTAAAATTGGATTCTAAAGATTTAATAGTTTACCCAGGCCTACACATTCAGAGAAAAAATTTCTTCCAATTAAAGAATTCATTTGGTTGCCAATTTTTTTCATTCAAAGAAATATTTCTTTGATTGAAAGAACAATTTTTTTATTCAAATAAACGTTTATTTCATTCAAAAATAGTTTCTTTGAATAAAAAAATTTCTTTGAATCCAACACTGAGAAGAATTTGGTTGACTGAACCAAATCGCTTAATTGATTTAAACAGAACTGTTGGTTAATGGAACCAAATTTTTATTCAGCCAAACACATGTTTTGTTGATTGAACCAAATCTTTGGTTGAATATATCAAATTATTTATTTTTGGTTAAATCAACTAAAAGTTTTTGTTGACTCAACCGTTTTTTATTGTCCGTATGATAACCAAATTCTATGGTTGAACCAACCAAAATTTTATTGATTTAATCGAATATTTTTCTCCGTTAAGAAATATTTATTTGGCTGGAGCAAAGCATTGCTTTTTTATTTAAAGAAACTTTTCTCTGGGAGCAATTTTGTGTTTTATGATGGTATACTTTGTGCCATACTACAATATAAAATTCAATAGCATGCACACTCAAAGAAAACTTATTTTCTCTGAGTAAAAACTTATTTTCTCTGAGTAATTTTGTGTTGTATGATGGTTATACTTTGTGCCATACTACAATATAATATTCAAAAGCACGCACACTCAAAGAAAACTTATTTTCAAGTTAAAAACATCGTTTTTTAACCTCTTTACATACTACAATATAAAATTCAAAAGTATGAACACTCAAAGAAAACTAATTTTCAAGTTAAAAACATCGTTCTCTAACCTCTTTTTCTTTATTCGATATGTAAATTTGTTTACATGAGGAGAACATTTGTTTGGTCAAAAAATATTTGTTTGAATCAAACAAATGTTTTTTTGACCTCATAGCAACGCAATTATATTTTTTATTTGGCCAAGGATATTGTTACGGAATTTTCCGTACAACTAGCATACACCACAAAAGGGTAACAGGCTATTATTACGGAAAATTTCCTAACAATAGCCTCGGCCCATATTATGTTGTGTGTTAGTTGTACGAAAATTTCCGTAATACTAGAAACTGACTTTTGATTTAAGAAAATTCGGTTTGAATATAAAATACTTTTGTAACTTTCGTACGAAATTGAAACCCTTTTAAACCCCATTATTTTATTCACATTCAAAATAGGGGAATTGTGTCTAAAACGGTCACTCCGCTAAAACGGTCAATCTTTAATAATTAACTGGTTAAAAGAAATAAACGCCAGTTTTCTGTAGGAAAATATTGTGAAATGAAGTACACAATGATTTTAAAAATGACTTTAAAAATTATAAATTTTATAAATGATTTTATACAATAAATATGTAAATTGACATAATAAAATGTGATTATAGATTTCACCCACTTTATGATAAAATGTTAATTCAAAATTAAATTACATTATTGAATGCTTTACCATATATTAATGTTGCCATTGTTATTGGTATATTATAGTTCGTTCTCTAAACTT
>JBAGKK010000394.1:168643-222394 GCA_037177015.1 Euceroptres primus | reverse complement strand
CCAAACTTGGAGAATATGTAGTCCATATTATCGACAATCCACAAAAAAAGAATAAAAAATTTTAAAGGTGGCCTTTTTGAGAAAATCTGTTTTCAAAATTTTCAGAAAAACCGTCGCCATTTTCTCAATTTTGAAAATTTTGATATTTTTCTCGGATCATTCCATAGAGCTAAAAATTCCTCATCACATGAAAGAAAAATCAACCGAATATGTGTATTTGGTAAAAAACTTGCATCATTTTGAATAATATTTTGGCAGTTTTTATGAAATTATAAGGTTATCTTCGACAACTCACAATTCCCGAAAAAAAAATTTTTAGACAAGCAGTGAAACACGTGTTCCTTCATTTTGAGTGTAGAATAACATAGTTATATGCCAAAATATTCTGACAACCTCATGCAGACCTCGTTGCATGATTTGAAATGGAATCATTCAATTACATAAAACTAAAAAATTATACATACCGTGGTGAAAACAGAGTAATAAACCCATGTAGTCGGCATCAAGAACAACAGAATCGTAAAAAGTAAAGTTCCCACGAATAGTTGATCCGGTTGATATTCACAAGAATCAACTCTTTCTCGGAGCGGATTTTTTTTCTTTCCCAAAAAAAGTCTGAATAATGCAGTCAGACCTCTCACTTGAATATTAAACAACCTATGATAAGTAGAATTTATTAATTGTATTCTTAAAATTACCTTTTATAAACTGATATTACCCATTTAAAATCAGGCAGGTTCTACACTCCAAGTCGCAAAATCTTTCGCCCACAAAGTATGCTATTTTTTTAGAGGAAATAAGACACGTATTTTTCCGACTTGAGAAAAAAATGCTCACAAGTTATGAGTATTTGAATTCTTAAGGATAATTTTCAAAAAACTAAAAATTGTTTCTTTAAAAGTTCTGTTATTTATGAACTTTTTGCTAACTTTCCTGTGGATTTCGAAAGAGGGCGGTAAACCATATCAGAATCTGGAAAGGAAGTTAGAATATCTCAAGTACTCTCATCGCTGGATTATGAGCCGGGCTCGGGGGTAGACGGTCCTCAATTTAATGCTATTAAAATCCAGTTTGAACCGGATTTAAAGCGATGAGCGAGCACTCTTATCTCAACACTCAGGACCGTGTATATATTCTCTGAATGTACAAAAGTAAATTCGCAGAAAGTTGCGATGTAAACAACTTCTGGCGGCCCTGACTGCCCGAGTGATGGCGCCGACTCGGGACGTTCAGGGGGGGGGGGGTGACAGAATCAGTGAAGCGTGAACGATCATGAAGCCGGCCTAAAATCCAGTGGCCCATAATCCAGTGATGAGTGTAGTTTGAAAACTGCAGAGGCTTAAAGAAATTATTTTGAAAATTATCCTTAAGACTTCAAATACTTATAACTTCGTGGAAAAAGTTTTTTTCAAATCAGAAAAATACGTGTCTTATTTCGTATAAAAAATAGCATATTTCATAGGCGAAAGATTCTGCGACCTGGAGTGTAAAACCTGTCTGATTTGAAATGGATAACACCAACTATTATAATTTTCGTAGGTTTGGTAACATTTTATATTTTTTAATTTGCTTGATAGAGTATTGATATTTACCTTGCTGCGTAAAAATAAATACAGTAGGAATGAAAACTGACAAGTGTTAGGAGATCCGCAATTATCGATATTTGAAACGTAATACCCAGACGCCCAAAAAGTAATAAAACTTTGAAGGCAAAGTCCAGCACGGGTTTCAGAACAACGAGAAAAGTCCACCACAGATGAATGTGATATAAAAAGAACTTGCCCAATACTTCATTAAAAGAGTGATTCAATTTTAATCCAGCCGGTGATCCCATTAACCAGTTGACTAATCCTTTTAAAGAATCCACAACTTTCTAAAAAAAGAATGTACAAAAATAATTTGGAAGTTTACCTTGATATCAGTTTATATCTTGAAATTCTAAAAAATTCTAAATGCTTCATTTCTAAAACATCATTTGAAAATGAGGGGTTAACCACCACTAAATTCAGGTGTACACTTGTTCCTAAATTCTTTTGAATTCATCTTTTATTCTTTGATTTTTTTTGAATTTATATCTTGTATTTTTAAAAATTATTCTTTTGAATTCACCTTGTATTCTTTGAATCCTTTTGAATTGGGGGGTACTGTCATAAATGCCGACTCAATAAGTGAAATTTGCCGACTAGTTACCATTTTTTTCCGACTAGCCGACTTTATAGTCGAATTTTACCCGAAAATCCCGAAAATGCCGACTCGGCACGACCATTTGGAGGGTGTCACACCCCTGACACCCTCACTTCGCTACGTCCCTGCTTTTGAATTTTTTGAATTCAGGTCTACATTAAAATTGCTAGTGGTTAACCCCTCGTTGCAAAATTACTTACTTCTGCATTATTCAATAAAATTGAAGACGGAGCCACATCTCCAATACTGACCAAAAGTAATCTCAACATTAGAAATCCCAGCATGACATCCACAATTGTGGCTAAAATATGATTTCCTGTTTTAATCGTAATTCTCTTTCTCTCAATAATTGAATTCAACATCCACTTTAAATTCTCAAGCCATCCATACAAATGTAAACCAAGTGCCGAGTACTTTAAAACAAGCAACAGCACATTGGTTACAGTGCATAAAAAAAGAATCGGATATAAAAACAGGAGTGCAAGGTTTGTCAAAGACCTTTCTTTCATCGAATCGAACCATGTTTTCTTTTCAAGTTCATCCTGAATTCCTTTCTCCCCTAATATATCCTTCAATTCAGAGAAGTGGTCCTTGGAAGTCGAACTGACAAAAATCTCCGAGTTGAGAAGAGAGAGTTGATCATAAATAATTACCATCACGTGGCAAGCTTCGAGGGAAACTTTTTGACTGTCAACCAAAATGTTGTTCAAACAATAATCGTAACTAATCTTTTTCCTATCTCTCTCATGGTTTAGGTAGAGATTTATCCAATCCGAATATCTTTTCTCTAAGTGAAAATTTTCGGCAGAAGTGCCAGAAAAATACCCCAGGATGTCAATCTTATTTTTCACTGGCAACTCTGTCTGTATTCCAATTATGTAGAATTTTTTAACATCGCTAACCTCATCGTACATAATTTTGCCAAACATTCGTCCCGGTTTTTCGTTGTAAAATCGACTGGGGATGAAAATCAAGAGCGTCTTCATGTTTTTATCTTCGGAAAGCTGTACTTCGGTACTTTATCTTCGGTAAACTATAAAAAAAGAGAAACACTTTACTAATTAGAATTTTAGATTGTAAAATTACAGAAAAATAATAAATATTGAAACCTAACCTCATCGATTTCTGTCAATCCGATTTTTTACGCTTGAAATCTAGGTACTTGGAAATTTCAAAAATTTACAAAAAATATATTTTTAGCCAAGCTGCATTTAGTAAACATCAGAAGCAATAAAGAACAGTTAGTAACAATTAAAATAACAACTGTCAAATTCTTTGGTTAAACCAAAGAGTGAAACTGTTGACGGAAACTAACAACTTTATCAGCTGTTTCCGTTCCAGGAAAAATGTCAGTTGACGCACGAAATATGCGCGCATAACATCCCAGGCTGATGGTTTCTAACCAGTTTCTAACGTTTCTAATCGACTTTTTGACAATCGGTCCCGAGAAATTAAATATTTGGGAGCAATGTGGTCCTAATGACCGAAGGTTCGTCTTTCGTTTCGTTTTGGTTTGACAGATGATGTCCGGCGAAGAGTGCGACTTAAGCTCCGAAAGAAATGCTGATGATTCGGATTCGACTGCTCATCAGGAATCAGGAAGTAACAACGTGGCCAAAGAGTCGAAGCAAGGGCTAGTTAGCAAGATGTTCTCCTATTCTAATTCTCTTTTCTTCGTCGGCATCCTATTTACCATCCTCGTTGCTCTCCAGAGTTCGTAAGTTTCAAACTTTAAGGTTATGTTACCTTTAACCCGATTATAATTGACAAATACAGTAATTTATAATCCCAGAAAAATTTATGCCACGTTTCAGAGTTCTTTCCAGTTTGCAATAATTTTATTTCAATTTCTAAAATGAAAAAAATGATTTCAGACCTCCAAAAGTATCAAAACCACCAACTGCTCGACCTTTCTTTAACCAGAGTTCAATAGTGACTGATTTTTACAAAGGACATTTAAGCGCAATGATTGAGAGGATAATGGATTCTGATTTCAGTTTTATAATGTACTATGCACCCTGGGATGCCGAAAGTCAGGCTCTGAGGACAGAGTTTGAAATTGTAACAAAATACTATCATTCCCAGGTGAATATTCATAATTCATAATATTCATAGTCTGAGTCTAATTTTTATGCAACAATGTCGTTACTAATCTGTACGACATTGTTTCTTAGATATTCTTTGCCGCAATTAATTGCTGGCATCCAGGATCTGAGTGCAGAGCTCAATACAATAAAATTCAGAGTTATCCAGTTCTCATGCTTTATCCATCGAGGCATTCAGGAGTTCAGTATAAAGGTATACGAACCGCTCCGTATATGATGCAGTTCCTTGATGCAGTTATGAATCCTATAGTTAGAATAACAGATAGAATGCAGTTAGTAAATCTTCTTCTCGAAAATGATGTAAGTAGGTCTGAAAATTTCAAATTTTTCCTCAAATTTAGAGGAAAAATACAAACAAAATATATTTGTTTTACAGGCTGTAGTTGTAGGTTTTTTCAATTTTACTGGCTTATCCAAAAGTCCAGGGTACAAAGATTTTTATCTATCTGCAATTCGCTCACTTGAGAGGGACCCAAACAAGGAAGTGATATATGCCGTTATCACCGACACCAAAACGGCAGAATTGAATTATAGTGTTATTACATTTCCATATGCAAGACTGTTTATGTGGAACGAGTCTATAGTAAGTACATTATTCTCTACAGTATATATTTTTTTATTTGGGTCATTTCAGAATAGATCGCCGAATCGTTGTTGCGACCTATTTTTAACAAAATTTAATAATGAACTATAATGTTTCTGGATGTTTCCTAGAATTAAATTTCACCATTTATATGAGCTGATATTTTGTTCCATTCACAAAAATCGGTTTCAAATGTTGAGAAGTGCGAAAATGGCGCATGCACCATATTACAAAATGCTTTTTAATTTAGCTTAATATTTCAAATAATTTAATCAGATAAAAATTATTTCTCTCTGATTATAGGATCATTTAAAAATGGTATTTTCATATAATACCATTTTATTTTGATTTCAATGTTGTTTTTAATATTAAAAAAGGGTACGAAATATGGGTAACAAAACTTCAAACTTTGGTACATTTAACTTTAGATCTCACTCGTATCATTGCGTTTAAAATAAATTTTGTTTTTAACAAAAGTTAAACCTCTAATATTAATAGTTAAATCAGAAACTTTTAATTTCAACACACCTTTAAGCATAAATCTGGCTCTTCAAACTTGGAACTTTACTCAAATACGGCGTTTTCTTATTTGCATATCTCCTAAGATGAATATGAATAAAATATAAAACTTACAGAATACGTTTATATTATCAATCTCTGAGCACCCGATGTGCAAATTCGCTGGGACCTCGCTTAGTTATTAATTTATATAACTTTAAAAATCATGCAAGGTTAACCCCATTTTAACTCTTACGAAACAAAAAGACAATACGATTAAGTTTGCCTACAAAATTTTATTGTTCTATTTATTTTATTCAAAAATATAATAATATAATATAATGTATATAATATAATATTATAATATATATAATATAATAATGACACGTTATTTTTAGAGTCTTGAATTAAAAATATAATTCTATATATTTAAACTTTAATAGTAATTAATATTTTTTATAACTCATAACAAAATAAAAAGAACTTAATTCGTAAAAAAATTTCCAATATTATAATATTTTTGAATAAAAGAAATAGAACAATAAAATTTTATATGCAAACTTCAGTCGTATTGTCTTTTCGTTTCGTGAGAGTTAAAATGGGGTTAACCTTGCATGATTTTTAAAGTTATTTAAATTAATAACTAAGCGAGGTACCATAGAATTTGCATATCAAGCGCGTAGAGATTTATGCTTAAAGGTACGCTTAAATTAAAAGTTTTTGTTTTAACTATTAATATTAGGGATTTAACTTTTGTTGAAGAGAAAATTTATTATTTTGAACGCAATAATGCGGGTGAGAACTAAAGTTAAATGTACCAAAGTTTGAGGTTTTGTTGCCCATATTTCGTAGCCTTTTTTCATATTAAAAACAACATTGAAATCAAAATATAATGGTATTGCAAGAAAATACCATTTATAAATGAGCGGCTGAAAGTAAAAACGGGACAAAAAAAGTTTGTGAGTAAAAATGGAACATAAATTTTTCGGAGTAAAAAGGGAACAAAAAAATCTTCCGAGTGAAAAGGGAACAATATTTCTTCAGAGTAAAAATGCAACAAACTAATTCTCCGAGTAAAAAAGGAACAAACAAGCGCACGGCTGGCGGGAGGGAGTATATCCCCCCCATTAGCCGTGAGCTCTACGTTCGCTGAAATTTTGAATTGATCCTGCGGTCCGATAAACATTTTTTTGTAACAAAGAGACTCTTGTTAAACATCGGGAGCAAAGAAAAGTGGAAATTTTAAATTATCGGAAAAACCCTGATTTATTTTGTCGGCCAATTTTCCCGAAAAGAGGGAGTTTTGCATTTTTGCAACCGTTGCTGCTTTTTTTAAGTTAACTGATATTTTTAACTGATCCTGCGGTCCAGTAAACCTTTTATGGAACAAGGAGACTCTCATTAAACATCCAGAGCAAAGAAAAGTGGAAATTTTTAATTATCGGGAAAGCCCTGATTTATTTCGTCGGCCAGTTTTTCCAAAAAGTGGAAATTTGATATTGTACAAACCGTTGTTTCTTTTTTCTAAGTTAACTGATATTTTTAACTGATCCTGCGGTCCCGTAAATGTTTTTTGTAACAAGGACACTTTTTAAAAAATCCGCAACAAAGAAAAATGCAAATTTTTAATTATCGGGAAAACCCTGATTTATTTCGTCGTCCAGTTTTTCCAATAAGTAGAAATTTGATATTTTTGCAACCGTTGTTGCTTTTTTCTAAGTTAACTGATATTTTTAACTGATCGAGCGGTCCAGTAAACATTTTTTTGTAACAAGGAGACTCTTATAAAACATCCGGAGCAAAGAAAAGTGGAAATTTTTAATTATCGTGAAAGCCCTGATTTCTTTTGTCGGCCAGTGTTTCCGAAAAGTGGAAATTTATCATTTTTGCAACCGTTGTTGCTTTTTTCTAAGTTAACTGGTATTCTTAACTGATCCTGTGCATGGCTGGTGGGAAGGGATACATCCGTCCCCACCAGTTTGTTCCGTTTTTACTCGGACGATTAGTTTATTACATCTTTACTCTGAAGAAATTTTGTTCTGTTCTTACTCGGAAGATTTGTTTGTTCCCTTTTTACTCCGAAAAATTTATGTTCCATTTTTACTCACAAACTATTTTTGTCCCATTTTTACTTTCAGCCGCTCAAGTGATACTATAATTTTTGTCTGATTAAATTATTTGAAATGTGAAGCTACAATAAAAGCATTTTGTAATGTGGTGCATGCGCAATTTTCGCACATTTCCTTAACATTTCAAAACAATTTTTGTGAACGAAACAAAATATCAGCTCATATAAATGGTGAAATTTATTTCTAAGAACATCCAGAAATATTATAGCTCATTATAAATTTTTTCTAATAGGTCGCAACAAGGATTCGGTGATCTATTCTGGAATGACCCATTTATTCTAGGATTTCATTTACTTTTATTATTTATTATAGAGCTATCCTGAAAGTGATGAGTGGACAACAGATAATTTATTAAACTGGGTTGGGAAGGAATTGCATCGAGTTACTCTGTGGCTTCAACCTCCAGGAAGTAAATCTCTCACCTTTGCACCCTTCCTTTGGGATGGTCCAGTGATTTTTCTCTTCACGCCAAGAAATCCCTTGCATTTAGAAAATTACTACTATAACCTTGTGAGTCACAATATTTCATCAGAATTCAAGTAATGAAATAAATTAAATAATGATTCAAGTAATTAAATCCAATCAATATTTTCTGTTTTTAACAGATGAAGGAACTTGCACTGCAGTATTATAATTGTGTGGATAATTTTCCAGCGAATGAATTAGTCAAAGGTTTAAAGGAAAAGCGCCTTAATGCCGTCACGAGACATAACAGTAAAAATAAGCAGTGTTCTCAGCTTTTAAGAGATATAAAGACTCAAAATATCATTCCTGTTAGTGTTTCTATTCAGCAATGGATCAATGACACTTGCTGCGCACAAATAGTAATGAATAAGTGTTTACTATGCAAGAAGAAAATATCTCTTGGAGAAACGGATAGTTCCGTTTGTAGCATCCCTTTGAAAGAGTTTAATAAAGTGTGTTTGGAGATAGATGTGTTCAGTCTTCCTTCGAAATTGAAGTATCACAGTGATTACGAATCTTGTTGTACAGAAAATGACGAAGAAAAGATTCGTAGCGAAGATACGAAATTCAGTTCTAGTGATAACTCACCTGAAAGTGATCCTTACGCAGCAAGTGAGATCCAACGAGTCTTTCATAAAAAAGAATGCCAAAAATTTCTCGTCGGAAATAAATATCATCGACCAGTATTTCCGAGAGATTATGCAGTAGAACAAAGCATTAATTTGACGACCTCTATTTGTGAAATTAACAAAACTCTCTCTTTCATAGCAGTCGACAGTCTTTATTTCTTTCACTATGCCGAAGGACTAGGAGTTGACATTTTAAGTCGCAAGGACAAAACTGCAGTCGTAATTTTGGATCCTACTGTGAGTACTGAACATTTAAAAACTTTAAAGGTTATATTTAAAGTTATGAAACTTTAAAGTTACGTTTAAGGATGTGTTTTTTTCCTTATTAGGAAGAGAGTCAGTACGTTTTAAAAGAAGACTTCACTCTGCATGCGCTTGTACAATTTATCAATAATTACACAGAAGGATTTCTGCAACGAACTTTGCGCTCTGATAAATCGAGACGGTTTGTCCATTCGTTTAAGAAAGACGGGGAGTGCAAAATTATTGGCGAGTCGACTGTTTGTGTGCCTGAATTAACGACTGAAAATTTTCTAAAAATAGTTCTGGATCCTACAAAGGTTGTCAGATATATTTAATATTATTATGATGTTTAAAACGTCGTTTTTTAAACAAAAAATGTTTCTTTTTAGGATGTTATAGTGATGTATCACTCTCCTTATTGCGCTTTCTGCAGCTCCGTGGCATACGTTTACTTAAGTGTGGCGCATTACTTATCAAAAATGGATCATCTCGTATTTGTCAGAGTGGATGGTGATAATAATGATTTACCGTGGGAATATAGCATGGATCGGTATCCTTCGATTCTCTACTTTCCAGCAAGAAGGTAAATCTAATATTGTGATTAATTAATCAAATATTTGTTTTTAATAATAATTTGAACAATTAAAATAATAATTTGAATAATAGTGATGCAAATTTTCATGAAGAAAAATTGCTTATTTTCACAAAAACCTTGTAAAATTTTAAAAATTTTAAAAAACAAAAAGAAATTTTTCATTGCTTTTCAGTACTTATTTTAAGGGCATTTAATACATAATGACGTCAGAAATTATCGACCAATTACAAATTCGATTTTGCGCATATTTTTATTAGCCTTATTTGAAGGGTTGCAGTACAGAACTAGATAACTAACAAAATCGGAATTTTTCAGGAGAGCGAAATAACATTCTGTAAAATCGAAATAACCATTTAAAGATAAAATAAAAGTTCACTCCCGAGCTAAAGTGTTTCTAAATTGAGATCAAAAAAGTATGATTCAAAAAAATTATCTAGTTCAGAGAATCCCGGTAAGAAGGCTTGCATTAAAAAGTATTCAAAAATTTTAATCCCTAAGAATACCTTTTCTGTCCTTCATTTTGAATCTCCGATTAGATAGCAAAACTAACATTCCAATCCCCTTTAAAGCCGATCGAAGTTGTCAAACGTAACCTTAAATAAGTTAAAAACACAATTTTCGTTTAACGCATCAGAAGGTGCTCCAAAAGCATGAAATTTGCAAAATCTATTAGGAAATTTTCTGAATTAAAGGGGATTACAATTTTCTATTTAATGGTTACTTTTTGGTATTTAAAAGTATTCAGAAAAATATTCTCGCCGCTGGGTACAGAAAGGGATTCAATTTAAAAGATAAGTTTTAGTGATATGGGGATTCGGAACGCGTGGACAAAAAGGGGATCCAAAAGAATTCAACATTTTTCGCGTTACCATTGGATGCAGGAAATTTTCCAATATTTTTTAATGAAAGCCTTCTTACCGGGAAATAGAATGTGGAAGTTTACAATCTCAAAGTGACAGGGACCTAAAGTTAAAACAAGCTGGTTGCGTATCACGATAAAAAGTGCAATTTTTACTTTAAACGAAAAATAAAAACTTACTTCAGAGATTTTGAGTTGCTGAATTGGGAGAAAATAAGTTTGATTAGAAAAAGTTAACCAATTCCGAATAAATCATTGAACAATTTGGAGGTTCAAATTTCATAGGTTTTGAAAATCGTCTTTGGATAGCGACTAAAAATCTATTTTTTAATTTCAAAAAATAATAAAAACTTACTCCCGAGATATGAGGAGGCTGAATAAGAAAAAAAAGTTTTCATCCAAAAAAATTATTCTGTTCCGGGAAAATAAGGATTTAGTGTGACGGTATCGCACTGTAACAGACGAGTTTTCGCTGCAAGGTCTATAAAAACAAGAAAGTTATGTTTTTTTTTTAATAAACGATAATAATTTTAGGAAATATCGTTTCTAATCGTAAGACAAAAAGTTCAGCGAAAAAAACCTTATAAAAGTGGTTTTTTGTAGAAAATGAAGATTTAATATTTTAGGTTGGAATTTGATTATTACTTCAGAGTGGCTAAACCAGAGCTAAACTTAGGCTAACGTGAAACCAGTTCATAAAACTATACCTACGCGAAGAACTTTATTAGAAATATGTATTACGAACGGAAAAATTTAAATTCGAATTTTCTAATATTTTTTAAAACCTTTTAAAAGTGCATGTACCAACTCCTTACAGTATCCACAGTTTATAGCATTAATTTAGATATTTGCAAATACCTAAATTGTTAATTTGATGATTCCGAAAATTTGAAGCGTAGTAAAGTTTCTTTTTTCAGTTTAAGATTCAAAATTTATCGGCTTAAAAATTGGAAGTTTATAGGTTTAAAAATACTTCAAATTTTAACACTTCAAAACTTAAAAGTTTTCATAAAATTTTTAACAGTTAACTAATGGTTTCAAATTTTAAACCGTTTTAATTCAGTTTTTCCAAAAACTTGAAATTTTTAGCAAAATGTAACATTTCCGTTAAAAATTCGTTTACAACATTAAAATTTTCAGTTTACAGCATTCATTTTAGATATTTGCAAATACTTAAATTGTTAATTTGATGATTCCGAAAATTTGAAGCGTAGTACAGTTTCTTTTTTCAATTTAAGATTCAAAATTTATCGGCTTAAGAATTGGAAGCTCATAGGTTTAAAAATATTTCAAATTTTAACAATTTTAAAAGACTTCAATTTTAACAAATTTTAATTAAAAGTTTTCATAAAATTTTTAACAGTTAACTAATGGTTTCAAATTTTAAACCGTTTTAATTTGGTTTTTCCAAAAACTTAAAATTTTTAGCAAAATATATTTCCGTTAAAAATTCTTTTACAACGTTAAAATTTTCAAACAAAAAACATAAATCAAAATTATACAATTAAAAAGCAGAGTAAGCCACCCAAATTGAACACCTTATTTCAAGGGCCTCAAAAAATACTTTTACTGATGCAAATTTAAAACTAAAAACAAGCTTGAGCGATTCAAATTTAAAATAATTATCAATTCTTGAATTTTAAACGCTTCGTTAATTTGAAATTCTCTAATTTTTAAAGTTTCATTGAAATTATTCTTTAATTTTTTCCAATTTAAAATTGTTTCCAATTATTAAGGCTTTTAATGGGGAATTGTTTAATTCTGAACAATTTATGTAAAGAAGCGAGTCTCTAATATTTAAAACTTAAACTGCGATTTTGAGTGTTCTGAATTTGTAGTCGGTCAAGTATTAAAAGGCTTTGTTTTTTAAATTATAAAACTTCGAGTTATTTAAATTAAAATCATATAATTTTGAATTTTGTTAACATGACATTATTCCAATTTTAACCTTTTTTATTTTAGAATTATTTAACTACAAAGAATTTAAATTGAAAATTGTGTAATTTTGAACATTTTAAATTTGAAACTTCGCGTAGGTATAGTTTTGGGAGATCAGTTCACGTTAGCGTAGTTATAGCACCAGCCTTATTACTTTGGTGCTGAAAAAAGTAACAAATAGTTTTACTTAGGGCTTTTTCTGTGAAAAAGAAGTATTGTATTATTTAACTGTATTTAAAAACTTTTAGGAAGAGGAATATGGTAAGAAAAAGGTTTAAAAAAAGGTAAAAGGTTAGGAAATTAAAAAAAAAATAAGAAGATGGGAGAGAAGTAGAGAGTCAGCTATCTGGTTTTGAAGCAACAATATTTTTATTACTATATTAAAAATGAGATTTCAAACAAATTCTTTTAACACAACATGTATTTGATTTTTTTAAAAATTTTTTATGCAAAAAACCCATTTTCGGAAAAATGTTGGTTATCTAGTTCTGTACTGCAACCCTTCATTTATGATAACATCGACAGACATCGATGTTATCTTCTCTATTCTAATCTAAAAAGCAATCTGCCGTTCAATATAGAAATTGAAACGCAACAGACATCGATGTCCACATATAATATTCCTTATTATTTTTTAAATTTTCAGCACTATATTTGCATTTCTCTAATAATAAACCCGCTGAATATAAAGAATTCCGTACCTTTATATTCAGGGAATGTGTTACATTATGATTTTATGTTATGCAAATGAGGGGTCTGATGCCCTTTTAAAATAATTAAAAATGACGAAATTGAACTTATTTTACAAAATAAAATTTTTAGTGCAGTTGACATCAATGCTTCGTTGTTTATTATTGTTTTCGAACGTTACAAATTGTTTCATTCATGACTTTAATTGTAAGTCCACCGAATGTAATTTTTTAAATATGACCGCTAATTCCACTATGACGACTATGATACAAGTTTTACCTGGTTTTGTATTCAGTAGACTTATTATTAAAATAATTAATGTATCGATCTGAAGTTTTCAGAAATGATAAAAGATATAATGGAGCATTGATGACAACTGCGGTACAGATTTTATTTTGTAAAATAGAAGATCAATTTGATCATTTTAAATTATTTTAAATGGGCGTTAGAACCCTCATTTGCATAACATGAATTTATAGTGTATCACATTGCCTGAATATAAAGCTATATGGAATTCATTATATTCAGCGGGTTTATTATCAGAGATATAGGACTGAAAATTTAGAAAATAATAAGGAATATATGTGGGCATCGATGTCTGGTGCACTTCAATTTCTATATTGAGCAGAAGGTTGTGTTTTTAATTAGATTGTGATCACCTTAAAGCCCAGGTGGTTGATGGCATGATTGCACATGATAACCTGAGATATTTTCGTTTATTACTAATTTTTTGTGCATTTGCAACTAACTAGAGAAGATAAAATCGATGTTATCATAAATAAGGCTAATAAAAATATGCGTAAAATTGTGTTTGTAATTAAAACGAACGAATAAAATTGCTGGGTATAATCGAGGTGAGAGTGCGATGCTGTCAAAGCAGAAAGAAACTTTAGAAATAGACAATGGCGCCACCTAGGTTGCATTAGATTTTTGTAATAGAAATGCTTGACAATTTCTAGGAAACACTAAATTTTGAAAAACAATTTTTTTTTCAAAATAAAAATTGAAACTTGCCACACACCGATGCCTCAATATATTCTTTATTATTTCCTAAATTTTCAGCGCTATATTTGCATTTCTTTAATAAGAAACCCGCTGAATGTAAATAAGGAACGGTCGGTAATTTGTGACGTCATTATGTATCAAATGCCCTTAATTTCTTAACCCTTTAAAGTCCGCACCCAGAATCCGTTGACTAAAAATTCTTAAAAAATTCAGGGCTAATCTACAATAATTTTTTGACCGATTTTCGCAATAAAATTTTTTAGAAATTTTTTTTAGTTTTCTCGGCTTCCATTGAGTGTAAGATAATTTCTAGCCTCCTCACGAGATGTGAAGTAGTCCACTTTCTACCCACATAATTATTTTGCAGCATTTGAAATTTATCACATAAAAATTCTAGAAAATCGAAAATTAAAAATCTTTCGTTTACGCAACGTTGGGAACTCATGGGTTAATAATTTATGAATCAGCTTGATTCTTAGGTACAGTTTCAATTTTTTACTAATTAATTATTATATTTAACCGTTAATTTACTAACGATCTACTTTTTAAATTTTCAATTCATTAACCTTTGAAGATTTGCAAGTTGGTCTGCTGTTTTATATAATATCATTATTATTATATAAAAATAATATAAATGTATTTGTATAATTCGAAACATCTCATTTTTGATGGAGATCTTCCAGAACGCAAAATGATTTGAGAAATTGAAACCTATAGATAATTTTGATAAATTCAAGGGATTAATCGCTACCGAATTCAGGTGTACAGTTTATACTTATTCCTGAATTATCTTGAATTCATCTTGTATTCTTTGAATTCTTTGGTATTCTTTGAATTCTTTTGTGTTCTTTGAATTCTTTTGTGTTCTCTGAATTCTTTTGAGTTCACCTTATCTGCTTTGAATTTTTTTGAATTCATCGTGTATTCTTTGAATTATTCTTTTGAATTCATCTTATATTCTTTGAATTATTCTGAATTCACTTTGAATTCCTTTAAATTCATCGTATATTATTTGAATTTTCTTGAATTCATCTTGTATTGTTTGAGTTATTCTCTTGAATTCACCTTGAATTTTTTTTGAATCCTTTGAATTCTTTTGAATTCATCGTGTATTCTTTGAATTATTCTTTTGAATTCATCTTATATTCTTTGAACTATTCTGAATTCACCTTGAATTCATTTGAATTCATTGTATATTATTTAAATTCTCTTAAATTCATCTTGTATTGTTTGAATTATTCTCTAGAATTTACCTTGAAGTTTTTTGAATACTTTGAATTATTCTGGATTCACCTTGAATTCATTTAAATTCATCGTATAATATTTAAATTCTCTTGAATTCATCTTGTATTGTTTGAATTATTCTCTTGAATTCAACTTGAATTTTTTTGATTCCTTTCAATTCTTTTGAATTCATCGTGTATTCTTTAAATTATTCTGAATTCACTTTGAATTCATTGAAATTCATCGTATATAATTTGAATTCTCTTGAATTCATCTTGTATTGTTTGAATTATTCTCTTTACTTCACCTTGAATTTTTTTGAATTCTTTGAATTCTTTTGAATTATTCTTTTGAATTCATCTTATATTCTTTGAACTATTCTGAATTCATTTAAATTCATCGTATATTATTTAAATTCTCTTGAATTCATCTCGTATTGTTTGAATTATTCTCTTGAATTCACCTTGAATTTTTTTTAATCCTTTGAATTATTTTGAATTCATCGTGTATTCTTTAAATTATTCTTTTGAAGTCATCTTATATTCTTTAAATTATTCTGAATTCAGTTTGAATTCATTTAAATTCATCGTATATTATTTAAATTCTCTTGAATTCATCTTATATTGTTTGAATTATTCTCTTGAATTCACCTTGAATTTTTTTGAATTCTTTGAATTATTTTGAATTCATCGTGTATTCTTTGAATTATTCTTTTGAATTCATCTTACATTCTTTGAATTATTCTGAATACATTTAAATGCATCATATATTGTTTAAATTATCTTGAATACACCTTCTATTGTTTGAATTATTCTCTTGAATTCACCTTGAATTTTTTTTAATCCTTTGAATTCATCGTGTATTCTTTGAATTATTCTTTTGAATTCATCTTGTATTGTTTGAATTATTCTCTTGAATTCATATTTTTTAAATCCTTTGAATTCTTTTGAATTCATCTTATATTTTTTGAATTATTCTGAATTCAGTTTGAGTTTATTTAAATTCATCGTATATTATTTAAATTCTCTTGAATTCATCTTGTATTGTTTGAATTATTCTCTTTATTTTATTTTATTTTACTTTATTAACGATATACACCTTGATACAATTGAATTATAATTTGTTATAACATTTACTTCACCTTTACTTACCTTGAATTTTTTTGAATCCTTTGAATCCATATTGTATTCTTTGAATTATTCTTTTGAATTCATCTTGTATTGTTTGAATTATTCTCTTGAATTCATATTTTTTGAATCCTTTGAATTCTTTTGAATTCATCTTATATTCTCTGAATTATTCGGAATTCACTTTGTATTCATTGAAATTCATCGTATATTATTTGAATTCTCTTGAATTCATCTTGTATTGTTTGAATTATTCTCTTTACTTCACCTTGAATTTTTTTGAATCCTTTGAATTCATCGTGTATTCTTTGAATTATTCTTTTGAATTCATCTTGTATTGTTTGAATTATTCTCTTGAATTCTTTTGAATTCATCTTATATTCTTTGAATCATTCTGAATTCACTTTGAATTTATTTAAATTCATCGTATATTATTTAAATTCTCTTGAATTCATCTTGTATTGTTTGAATTATTCTCTTGAATTCACCTTGAATTTTTTTGAGTCCTTCGAATTCTTTGAATTCTTTTAAATTCTTGAATTCAGTTGTACATCAATATTGTTAGTGGAAGACGTTAAGGAAAGTAGAGAATTAAAAAATTAGGAAAAGAGGAGTTAGAACATTTGAAGAGTCAAAAAGTCGAGGGATGAAAAATAAAACAAGGTTTGAGAAAACTTTCTTATTTTTTACTTTTTCAATAATTTTCCATTTTTGAAATTTAACTGTAATATTTTGAAAAGTTAGTACATAAATTGGACAATTTGAATATGAAGAATTGAAAAATCGAAACGTACAATTTTGATGTTTTAGTTGATTTAAAAATAAAATAGTGCCTTGAAATCTAATTTATGAAATTTCAAATTTGTAAGCTAGCTTCACTTAGAACTAAAATTTAGAAAATTGCTGGCGAAATAATCAAGAAATTCGAATAAAAGACTAATTTGAAAATTACAACATTTCTATCTTAGAATTCTAAAATTGTTTTATATTTTTTTTGTACAGTAAATTGTATAATTTGAAAGTTTTCACAAGAGGCCAGTTCAAATTTGCACAATTTAAAAGAAAAAACTTTAATTTAAAATGAATATTTTTCCACTAAAATTTGTAAATAATCTCTATTGAATAATAACTGATTTTAATTGTTTGTTTTTAGAAAAGAGGACAGTACAGTATTTCCTTTCTCTTTGCCAATCACAATAGCAAATCTGTTGAATTTCGTCTTGGCAAATTTGGATGGAGATTCTCATGTGGAGGCCCTGGTGAATATTTGTCACATTGGAGCTGGTGAATCTCCAAAGGACTGTGTTGTTCGAATACGATGGCTCTGTTTGGATATAATTGAAGATCTTCTACGCGAGTATAGAAAGTTGCGTCGACACGAATCAGTTTTAGGGAAGAGAATTGCCAGTGATAAACGCAGAGTGATTTTACTCAAGTTAAAACACATTAGAGGTGTCAATTTGATCCTGGAAACTACCAACAATTTGACTAAAGACGAACCCAAGGTAAAGTTAATTCTAGAAAAGTTTGAAGTTTATTATAGAACTATTTCGCAGTTAGGTGGAAACATTAAAAGAGTGAATAAAACGAAGAGTGCTATTAGATCTAAGAGTACTTCACTAAAAGACAAGTTGTGATATTTACCTTATTGGAAGAGTAACTATATGTTGTTGAAAGTTGCTATTATAGTTTTTATTTTCTATTTAATATTACTGAGTTTAGGAGAGTATATATAGTTTTCAAGTAATGTGTCACAAGGGTGCAGAATATTAATAGACAAATTGTACTGAAGTGTGTGCTTCAAACTCAGAGACATAAATTGTGGCATCTGTCTCTGTTAGGCGAGAATTGTTTGAATATTGCAACTAGGTTTACTATTAAAAATGAATAGTAATATTCATGACTATAGTACTTTCTAAGAAAGTTTAAATAAGCAACAGAAAAGATTATGGCAACAAAAGTTCCTCTGAAACTTCTGAATTCAAACTGTTTTCTTTCTCGTTATAAAATTAAAATCGAAATATTGAATTCAGAATGGAACATGTGCCTGATAATAATCAATAGCAACTTTAAATACGATTTTTCCTTAAACTCTTGTACAGTCCGAAATATTCAGTATATGCTGCATAGGAAATAGACAAAATTGAAAGACTCATTATGAAACAATAAAAAAGTACTCATTTGTACAGTAAATAATTTGCAAATAGTGTCATTTAAAGAAATAACTATACATATCAGATGTAAAATGGATTTGCTAAATTTGCTCAAGCATTTGAAAGAATTTTTTTTAAACAAATGCATTTCTTCAAGCTTTATATTTGTACATAATTTTTACTCTAACTTTACATATTATGCAAATATTTTTGCGTTAAGCAATATGTTTTCTTATCGCAGATTTTTTACGACTTTGTCTATCGTTCCTTATACTCAATCGGTGTTTGCTTGAATTAGTCATCAAGCATTAATTAATATTGATGATCTTATCGATTGTGAATGGGACTACAAGATGTACTTTATTTGGTAAACCTATTTGTCTAAATGATTTCAAGCAATTGTTGTGTGAACGTATTTAAAGATAAGGTCAAAAAACAAGAGTCTCGTTATTTAATTTGTACTTTAAACTTAATGAGTACAATTTACATGTGATTTAAACGTGTGAACTGGATGAATGTGCCTACTGTAAAATTATGTAAATATTGTCAGATATTGTTATAGTATAAAATAGTAATATAAATATTATACGTTAATATTATAAAAACTTTCTTATTTTGTGAAATGGACTGCCGCACATTTTTTTTTATATGTGGAATCAGCGATAAACGATAAAGATTTTTAAGAGATGACTCAGAAATTAATTAATGCCATTCTAGACTGGGTGATGATATCGTGAGAATGAAAATTGCGCACAACTATTTTTCGATAAGTGTTATCACAAAATCATTTTAAATCGAATAAATTTTCTTGTTTCGTATCATGACCTTCTATATAAGGTATTCATGTGTGTACAGAATATATATATTCTGTCACATTAAGCATGTGGTAAAATAGCGTGGGTCGAAAGAAACAAACCAATGGGTCGCGTAATCTAGCGTTAGTCATTCCTCCATTTGTCTGATTTATTTATGGGTTGGGCTACTTCACTCCCGGCAATGAGTTTCTTCGCGAAATGATGCGAGATAAGGATTTATAAAAAAAACAAAACAAGTTTGCAGCGAGGGGTTGACCACTCGATTTTTGAGTGTACACCAGATCTCAAGATTTTAATGATTTCAAAAGATTTCAAGAGATTTTTATTAGTTTATAATTTTATTTTTATTTTAGTTCAGAAATGATTTGAGAAACTCTACATTTTACGGTTCTTTACGATTTTTTATAGGTACTGTATATCCTAAAAAAAGTTCAGAGAAAATGATTGATTTAATTTGGATAAAAACATTTAATTTTTTTTCTGGATTTTTTTGTTGGAAAAATTAATTTGGAATATAAGAATATTTGAGGCATGAAACGAAGTTTAGAAAATTGAAGCATGAAACGAAGTTTCGAAATTTGAGATTTATATGTGAATTTATTTCTGGAAATCTAGAATTTCACAAATAATTTCTAAACTAAAATAAAATTATAAACTAATGAAATTAAATTCTAAACTAAAATAATTTCTACAACTTTTAAACTTAGTTTCATGCCTGTAATTTCTTTATATTCCAAATTAATTTTCCCAACAAAAAAGTTCGATAAATTTGAATAAATTTGGATAAAAACATTTAATTTCTTCTGGATTTTTTTGTTGGGAAAATTAATTTGGAATATAAGAATATTTGAGACATGAAACAAAGTTTAGAAATTTGAGGCATGAAACGAAGTTTAGAAAATTGAAGCATGAAACGAAGTTTAGAAATTTGAGATTTATATGTGAATTTATTTCTGGAATATAAACAAAATTGGAGGCTGAAACCAGAGAATAAAAATATCTATACCTGTAAAAATCCTAAAGAACCGTAAAATGTAGAATTTCACAAATAATTTCTAAACTAAAATAAAATTATAAACTAATGAAATTAAATTCTAAACTTAAATAATTTCTACAACTTTTAAACTTCGTTTCATGCCTGTAATTTATTTATGTTCCAAATTAATTTTCCCAACAAAAAAGTTCAGAAAAAAATTCTTTTTGTCCAAATTAAATCAACCGTTTTTTCTGGACTTTTTTTTGGATAATTATTTTGGAATATAAAAAAAATTCGTATCAAGAAACAAGGAATAAAAATATCAATACCTGTAAAAATTCTAAAGAACCATAAAATTTAGAATTTCACAAATAATTTTGTAAACTAAAATAAAATTATAAAATTATGAACTCGTGAAAATAAATTCTAAACAAAAATTAAAATAAATTTGCATGTTTAGTCTCGACCTCACTACTTAATAGAATAAAGTTATAAAATTATAAATTAATGAAAATAAGTTATAAACTAAAATAATTTCTATAATTTTAAACTTTGTTTCATGTCTCGAATTTTGTTTGTATTCCAAATTAATTTTCTCGACAAAAAAGACCAGAAAAACATTTTCTGTCCAAATTAAATTAACTGTTTTGCCTGGACTTTTTTTTGGATAATTAATTTGGAATATAAAACAAATTGGAGGCAAGAAACAAAGAATAAAAATATCGATACCTGTAAAAATCCTAAAAAACCATAAAATTTAGAATTTCACAAATAATTTTGTAAACTAAAATAAAATTATAAAGTTATGAACTAGTGAAAATAAATTCTGAACTAAAATAAGAGTAGTTTCGACCTCACTACTCAATAAGAATAAAGTTATAAAACTATGAACTAATGAAAATAAATTCTAAACTCAAATAATTTTTATAATTTTAAAGTTTGTTTCATGCCTCGAATTTTTTTTTTATATTCCAAATTAATTTTCCCGCCCAAAAAAAAAACAAAAAAACATTGTTTATGTTCAAATTAAATTAACTGTTTTGTCTGGACTTTTTCGGGATAATTAATTTGGAATACAAAAAAAATTGGAGACAAGAAATAAAGAATAAAAATATCGATACCTGTAAAAATCCTTAAAAAACCGTAAAATGTAGAATTTTACAAACAATTTCTAAACTAAAATAAAAATAAAATTATAAATAAACTCCAAACTAAAATATTTTCTATTTCTAAGCTTTATTTCATGCATCAAATTTTCTTATACCTATGTATTTAATTATACATAATCATACACACCTATGTATATAATTATACATATGTAAGTAATTTTCCCACCAAAAAAGTCAAGAAAAAATTGTTTTTATCCAAATTAAATGAACCGTTTGTTTGCAATTTTTTGGGGATAATTTATTTGGAATGTAAAAAATAAATCGGAGGTAAGAAACAAAGTTTAAAAATAGAAATTATTTTAGTTTTGAATTTATTTTTATTGATGCATAATTATCTTGAAATAATCTGTTTTGGACATTTTTTTTAGATATTTATTTAAATACATTTTTCAAAAAAATTTTAATTAGAACTTTTAAATTTATTTATCAACAATTTAAAAGAGTTTCTCCTAAACTCGTATTTTTTCTGCAAATACGTTTTTTAAAACCCTATTGATAAGCAATAACTTTAGAGATAACAAATTTGAATTTCCCGCCTCGGCCATGATAACGAGGATGAATGCATTCGACCAATCACAGATATTGAAATAACGTTCACAGTTTTTACTTCAAACGATCCACCAATCAAAACCAGCAAAGAAAGAGCGCGATTTCCATCCCCCCAGTGAACAATTCAAAATTAAATAGATATTAAACAAAGAAAAAATAGCTCTAAATCTGCAATAAAGTCTCAATTCCGATGTAAACCGTTTCTAGCAATTAAAACTTAAACTCCAAAATATAAAAATATACCTTTTTCACTGACATTTATTAACAAAATTCAAGAGACCGAAATCAAATTGCAGACTATGAGTCAAACTTAAGACGCTGCTACCGACCGAGATTTTGTCTGTTTGACTATCGGCATGGCAGTGGCGACTCAACCGCCTTCAACAACGTACGAGTGTTGATGTTGACCAGCGTTGAATACACATTCTCATGCAAGCAAGCAACAACTCTTGCTCTCTCGTTTCTTGTGCGTTTCTTTGTGTGAGTGCAAGTGTGTGTGTGCGCGCTGACAATGAGCCGCGACTGTGATAAGTAATCCGCGTAAACCCTTCCTTGTCGCAAACGCGTAGTGGCAGTGGAGAAAGATAGGTGCGAGTGAAGTGACGGGGCGAGTCTTTACTTTAATGACTCGCGTTTTACGTGGGCCGCAAGGAGCCGGACTTGATCGGAATTATGTTCAATGTACCACCCAAGTTCTACGAGCTGTGTCGCCTTTGTTTATCATCGGACGGTGTTAGGTTCCCCATATTCGAGGATGAAGGCGCCGAGGGAAACTACGCCGACAAGATCCTGACGTGCCTCTCAATCACGGTAAAGCCCTATGTCTCATCTTAACGAGATCCTCATGTCCTCGGTTAGCCTTAAAAATCGAAAATAGACGCAACATCTGGGGCCCCTGTGTTCCTTCAACACACGTATTTGCTTGTATGTGCACTCGTGTGTGTGCGCGTGCCACGGGAGAAAGTTTGGCAAGAGATGTGTCCGCGAGATAAGCCGCTACTCGCGGGGATTTAAAATGGCAGTGATAAGCTGGCTCGAGTTGACTGTCGCTGTCTTATACTATCTTATACAAGGCTTGCTCCTTGTCTGTCTTCCTTCCTTCTGAATGTTCTGAAACGCTGAGGGGGAATCAAGACGTTAGGGGAGCTCCTTATTTGGACGGCCCTGTTATCAAGTTTCACACGCGGACTCGCTCCTTGTCAGAAGATCCGCGTCGATAGCTTTCTTTTTTACCAAAGCCTCCAAATGCTCCAAATCTACCTCTAATGGTTCAGATAATTTTCCTCCTTGCTCTCTCTTTCTCTGAAATCAAAATATTTCTGATTCATTCATATTCGTCGACTCACGTGTATCTCTTTTCAATTGCCTTCGATTTATTGGCTGATAACCGATCCCAACGCTTTTCGTGTGGTTTGCTCCAAACGAGTTCCATTTCCGGCCGAATCTTTTCTGGCGTGGATTACGCTTCGTTATCATGTTTCAACACTCCACATTTTTCTTGGGTGCTAATGAACTTTATTTGCATGCCGCAACTAGATTTTCTTTATGATTTTTGTTGTTATTTTGGAGTAGGTGCTCTAAATTTAGTTGTGCGAAGACTTTCCTTTGATGGGACAAAATTAACGGTACTTATTTGTAGAAAGAACACGTGGGACATGAGACAAAGTCTTAGGAAAAGATAAGAAGCTCTAGTTTCGCCTGGTTTTTATTTTTAGCGTTTAGATAAGAGATTCGGATATAAATAGCAGTTTTTGTTGGTTTCCCGAGTGCTTCTTGGTCCCCTTGCTTGTTCGAATCAATAGAAATTATAATGTCACTTTTTTTTATTTATTTTCCATGAATCTTAGATTTATCTGCACTAAAACGTATTTTTCTACTCCTAGTCTAAACTTATTTACATGACTAATCTGAAAGAATGATGTGCTGGTAGTCTTCTTCGTTAAAACGTTAAGAGTAAGATTTTTGGAACTTTTCATAATTATTTCTTAAAAAACTAATACATTCTCATGTGATGATAATTTTAAAAAGTTATATCATAAATATAAATTATATTGTAGATTAGATTATAAATGTAGATCAGCAAATTTTTTCTCCGTAACCTAAAACGCACGTGTTTTTTATTTTGTTTTTGTTGTTGTTAAGTGTTTCAGTGAAAAGAAAGTTTAAGGTGTTGATTAGATTAGAAGATTTGGAAGTCTTTATCTGTAACTGGTACCCTTGAAGTAATATCATGGAAACACATTTGATTCGTATTCCTTAAGCTAAAAATAGTTTCACCCCATGTGGTGGAAAGATAAGCTGATGTTATTTCAGACTACTTCTTGAAATATATGCAATTGTCCCTGCAGCATTCAAATTTTGAAGCAAATTTTCTGTTATCAAATTTGTTACAAATTACAAATTATTGGTTTTATTTATACAGTAAATGATTCTTAAAGTTTCAAATTTTGTTCCAAAAAGGTATGGAATTTTAGTATTTACAATTTGGAGATAGTATTTATATAACAGTATTTTCTCTGGTGAAAATTAGGTACGAAAATTCAGATAAAATCTAAAAGATTAAGGGATTATATTCCTACCTAGTACTTATCTTATCTAAATCATTACCTAAAATGCCGTCCTCGTTATAAAGACACTGCACAGAGGTGGCAACTGAAATATAGTTCAATTTGTTTCTCATTCAAACTCAAACGTTTATTATTAAATAAACAAATATTAAGTTTCAATATTAAATATAAATATTAAATATAAATATTAAATATTAATTTAAATATAAATATTAAATATTAATTTAAGTATAAATATTAAATATTAATTTAAATATAAATATTAAATTTAAATATTAATATAAATATTAAATATCAATATAAATATTAAATATTAATATAAATATTAAATATCAATATAAATATTAAATATACATAAATATTAAATATACAAATAAAATTAGTAATTAGATAAATCATCAAGTAATTTTTTATTGTATTGGACGTCTGATAAATAAACTTAGATTTAAGATACATCTATAACATTTGAGATTTTAACAAAATACGTATATTTTTTAAGGTGAAAGATGGCGACTCATTACCACCCATCCTTTTTTTGTTTGGAAAATTAATTTGGAATATAAGAATATTTAAGGCATGAAATGAAGTTTAGAAGTTTGAGACATGAAACGAAGTTTAGAAAATTGAGGCATGAAACGAAGTTAAGAAATTTGAGATTTATATGTAAATTTATTTCTGTAATATAAACAAAATTGGAGGCTAGAACCAGAGAATAAAAATATCAATACCTGTAAAAATCCTAAAGAACCGTGAAATATAGAATTTCACAAATAATTTCTAAACTAAAATAAAAATTTAAACTGATGAAATTAAATTTTAAACTAAAATAATTACTACCATTTTTAAACTTCGTTTCATGCCTGTAATTTCTTTATATTCCAAATTAATTTTCCCAACAAAAAAGTTAAATAAATATATAAATATTAAATATCAATATAAATATTAATATAAATATTAAACATTAATATAAATATTAAATATTAATATAAATATTAAATACACCTAAATATTAAATATACAAATAAAATTAAAGATTAAATAAATCATCAAGTAATTTTTGATTGTTTTGGACGTCTGATAAATAAACTCAGATTTAAGATACATCTATGACATTTGAGATTTTAACAAAATACGTATATTTTTCAGGTGAAAGGTGGCGACTCATTACCACCCATCCTTTTTTTGTTTGGAAAATTAATTTGGAATATAAGAATATTTGAGGCATGAAATGAAGTTTAGAAATTTGAGATTTATATGTGAATTTATTTCTGGAATATAAACAAAATTGGAGGCTAGAACCAGAGAATAAAAATATCAATACCTGTAAAAATCTTAAAAAACCGTAAAATTTAGAATTTCACAAATAATTTCTAAACTAAAATAAAATTATAAACTGATGAAATTAAATTTTAAACTAAAATCATTTTTACCATTTTTTAACTTCGTTTCATGCCTGTAATTTCTTTATACATATTCCAAATTAATTTTCCCAACAAAAAAGTTAAATAAACATATAAATATTAATATAAATATTAAATATACCTAAATATTAAATATACAAATAAAATTAGAGATTAAATAAATCATCAAGTCATTTTTTATTGTTTTGGACGTCTGATAAATAAACTTAGATTTAAGATACATCTATGACATTTGAAATTTTAACAAAATTTTCAGGTGAAAGGTGGCGACTCATTACCACCTATCCTTTTTTTGTTTGGAAAATTAATTTGGAATATAAGAATATTTGAGGCATGAAATAAAGTTTAGAAGTTTGAGACATGAAACGAAGTTTAGAAAATTGAGGCATGAAACGAAGTTTAGAAATTTGAAATTTATATTTGAATTTATTTCTGTAATATAAACAAAATTGGAGGCTAGAACCAGAGAATAAAAATATCAATGCCTGTAAAAATCCTAAAAAACCGTTAAATTTAGAATTTCACAAATAATTTCTAAACTAAAATAAAATTATAAACTGATGAAATTAAATTTTAAACTAAAATAAATTCTGAATTAAAATAATTTCTACCATTTTTAAACTTCGTTTCATGCCTGTAATTTCTTTATATTCCAAATTAATTTTCCCAACAAAAAAGTTAAATAAATATATAAATATTAAATATCAATATAAATATTAATATAAATATTAAACATTAATATAAATATTAAATATACAAGTAAAATTAGTGATTCGATAAATCATCAAGTAATTTTTTATTATTTTGGACGTCTGATAAATAAACTTAGATTTAAAATACATCTATAGCATTTGAGATTTTAACAAAATACGTATATTTTTTAAGGTGAAGATTGCGACTCATTACCACCCATCCTTTTTTTCTTGGGAAAGCTAATTTAGAATATAAGAATATTTGAGGCATGAAACGAAGTTTAAAAATTTGACATTTATATGTGAATTTATTTCTGGAATTTAAACAAAATTGGAGGCTAGAACCAGAGAATAAAAATATCAATATCTACCTGTAAAAATCCTAAAGAACCGTGAAATTTAGAATTTCACAAATAATTTCTAAACTAAAATAAAATTATAAACTGATGAAATTAAATTCTAAACTAAAATAATTTCTAACATTTTTAAACTTTGTTTCATGCCTTTAATTTCTTTATATTCCGAATTAATTTTCCCAACAAAAAAGTTAAATAAATATATAAACATTAAATATCAATATAAATATTAAACATTAATATAAATATTAAATATAACTAGAGATTAGATAAATCATCAAGTAATTTTTGATTGTTTTGGACGTTTGATAAATAAACTTAGATTTAAGATGCATTTGTAACATTTGAGATTTTAACAAAATATGTATATTTTTTAAGGTGAAAGATGGCGACTCATTACCACCCATCCTTTGCCATCATTGCAAATACAAATTGGATGTGCTACATAACTTTCGTGAAGTATCACGAAAATCCGACGTCATACTCAAACAGTACCTGGATTATGCCAAGCAATTATCGTCGCTCGACGAACAGGTAAATTATTTCGTAGGAGATAATTTTCTTATTTTTATAAAATAAAATAAGTATCTGGCAAAAGAAATCTCTTCCAAGAATATTCATGTCGGTACTTCATTTTTAAGTGATACCATGTATAGAGTATACAGTATACTTTATCACGGAGTAAACAATGAATCAAGTGTCAAACAATTATCATTTACAAAATCTGATTTTCAACATTCAAAATTAAATACCAATTACACACAGTCATGTTGACCCGTTTCTTGTTTCTTTATTAAAATCATGCTTTTGAAAGCGCAATGAAAGATTTAATAGTCTTCCAAGCTCGGCTCACTACTTCATGCCTTTAGAATTTAGATCATAAAATCAAGAACTAAGTCACTGTAAAAAAAATATGTAGTCATAAATGTATAAACTCATGGGCGTTTCGATACCAATGATACATAATTTAAAACACTCATGAAGGCCAAGGAACCTGGTTTTATCATTATTTTATTTTCGTCACTTCCAACCAAAGGAGGGCTTAACAAATATTAGTCTCTGATTAACAACTGGAAATCGACCTAATGTGCTGACAGTGGTAGGCAGTCACTCTGTTCCAAGTAATGATGCAACTGAGAATGTGCAACATGTGCAATCTGATTGCAGATAAGACTGCTAAGCCATGTGTGCATTACGCGTTCCGTACATATGTAGATGTGTGCAGTATACTATTTATTTGCGTCTATGCCCTGATATATCAGTAATTATGTAAGACATCTCAAGGTCTCCCTTAATACAGTCTACTTTAACCTTATCAGCTTGACCCTGATTTCTGCATAAAAGAGAAAGAACACTCATTTCAGACTTAACTTCTTCGTAAAATGACGCATTCAATGTGTAAATTGGTCTCCTCCCTTTTTAAATATTGTTTTTTTATAATCACACTAAACACAAAGTCTTCAGAGAAAAGACAAGGCACGACTCCTCGCAAGGAGACTCGCCAATGGAGGCAGTAACGTCGACCATCCTTTTTCAGGAAAAGTCTTTCTCCACTGCCAAAGTAGCAGATTTAAGCCCGCTCCAATCGTTTCTGCAGCTAAACAAAACGCTGTTCAACGAAGAGCCTAATTCTCCGGCCAGCATTAATCAAAACGTTATACCTCAGACGCAAACGCATCACCTCGAATTACGGGCCCATGATACCACCGACCAGGAAAACATCAAATGCGAGCCCGACGATGATTCATGTTCAAACAGCTCGGATCCAGATCGTTTAGAGATCGAGGATCGCGAGGAACAGGACACCGATGGAGAGGAGAACGGTTACGACATGACTGTTAATAAGAGGATCAAACTGGAAAATAATTACGAAAACTCCAAGCCAAGTTCACCCAACAGAAGTCCCATCAACAGAATGGACACACCCGAAAGCAATTGTTCGGATTCCCACATCGACCAGGAAACCACCAAACTTTGGCAACAGCTTACCAGGTGAGACATTTCTTTTCATTTTTTTGAATTTACTTTTTATCCAGGGCAGAGATACATCTACTTTGCCTCAGCTTGGAAATCAAATATTTGACTAACTTTATCAAGTAGCAAGTCCCATTCTTAGCAATGTCTGTTTCAATATGTAGAAGATAAGATATGACTGTTACGACTTATTTGAAAAGAATGAGGCACTGACCTGGCAAACAGGATTATTATTACCTACTACCAGTTCTCTTTGCTTTTTCCCTCTTTGCTACCCATGTCTAATGTGAAGTTTGTGGATCTGTCCAAAGCAGCAATAGAAACTTGGAAATCACTAGGACGAATGGTGATAAACTGAACAATGGCTTTACGGGAGAGGCGACAAACCTTTTGAGATCGCTAATTAACAACAGGCAAATCGGCATCACCGCCGTCGATTCCGATGGAGTTTCTCCGCAAATCAGATTTTACAGGGACACTCAAGGAACGGCGATCGAACGTACTATGCCAGATTGCTCGGTTCTTGGAAATCGTACCAATATATCGTGTATAGAAAACAAGGTTTGTGCTCCAGATTTTATTCAATCTTTAATTGCAGTCATAAATTATAATTTATGACTGCAATTAAGTAATTATTGGCAAAATAGGTATTTCAATTTATTTAACAGGGTGTCTAGCTGACCGGGAAATCGGGAAAAACCCGGGAAATTAGTTTCACCAGGAAACCCTCGGGAATTTTATTCAATATTGGAAGATTGGAAGATTGTCAATATTGGAAGAAAGTAAAAAAATTAATTTTGAACATAAAATTGAATATTAATTTTTATTTTTCCAGAAATGTAAAAAAGTGTTTAATTTAATTTATTAATTTGATTTTGTGAGAAACTATATATTATTTAGGATAATTCACGTTAGCCTGAGGAAAAATGCAAATAAGGAATTTAAAATTGATCGGGAAAATAAAAAATTTTGTCGGGAAAAAACCGGGAATTTCAAATTTCCTGATCGTCAGAGCACTGGTAAACGATTTAAATCTGAATTCAGTTGTTATTTAACATTTTAGTCATTCCCAGTTTAATTTGTTTTCAATATTTAAATTCAGGCTTCACAATCTCTCCCCTATTTTTCTCCTTGATTAAAGATTTCTCGTTTTTACCCCTTTTTTTAAGAATCTTCCCCCTTTTTTTCTCATTTTTTCCCTTAAATGCGGACTGAATAAATCTTTATAAGATTCAATATTCTTAGTTGTTTTTGAGCATATTTTAAGATTTCAATATTTTAAGTTGCCTTCAAAATGCAACAATTAAGAAAAGCAATATGGACAATTTCAAATCTGAAAGTGTTCAAGGTTTTATAATTTCAGTGCAAAACGTCGATAACATCTAAATTTAGAAATGGGAAATATTTAAAATTAAGCACTTTCAATATCAAACAGCAAATAATTTTACACTGAAAATTTTTTAATTTGAGGTGAAATTAATAAATTTCAAACTCAAAGTGTTGAAGACTAAATAATTTTGAATTTTAAATGCTTAGAATTACGCAGTATAACAAAATTAAAAGTCTTCTACATTGTATAATATTTAAAATGCAAGGATTTCAGAATCTTTAAAGTTTTCAGTTTAAAATTTAATGCTACAATGTAATTAAACAGTTTTAATTTTAGTGCTATCAAAATTCGACAGAATCATAAAAGAAACATTGAAATATGTGAAAAATTTCCAATTATGTGCCTTCAAAATTGAAAAATTTAGTTACATTCTAATTCTATTTGGAGTGCTTTTAATTTAAAACTGTTTAATTTTAAATACTTTTTAATTTTAAATATTTAATTCGACATTATTGAAAACGTTTGGAAAATGGAGTGTTTTGAATTAAAAAATTTTCATTTATAGGCACTTTTAATTTGAAATGGAACTATTTTGAAGGATTTAACATTGAAAACTGTATATTTTTTAATTTTTCACTAAATAATTAACAATTACTTAATAATATCTCAATATATTATATAATAACTAAATAATAAACAATAATAAAATAAAAAATAACAATAAATAAAAAATAAACAATAACTTAAATAAAATGTTATAATTCAAATATATTGTTCAAAATTTTACAATTTTTTTTGACGATTAAGAACCGTTTATGATCGAAAAATTAAATTTAATCTTAAAAGTGAAACTTTTTCTGACCTATTCATTAAAAACTGAATACATAATTGAAAATCTGTCAATGTTGCAGAATAAACATTTCAATACCAAATCTTTTAAAATTGAACACTTGAAAATTTAAAGTGCTTAAAATTCAAAGAGTTCCAGTTTTGAGGAAATAAATGTGAAAATTGGCAATATCAAAGTGACACTAGCCTAAAATCATCATCATCATTCCATTATAGGCACTTTTAATTTGAAATGGAACTATTTTGAAGGAATTAATATTGAAAACTGTATATTTTTAAATTTCTCACTAAATAATTAACAATTAGAGACTTAAATAAAATTTTATAATTCAAATATATTGTTTGAAATTTTACAACTTTTTTAACGATTAAGAACAGTTTATGATCGAAATAATAAAAAAACAGTTTTGGATTTGCTGTGTTTGGAATTGTTTGCATATTGAAATTAAATTTAGTCTTAAAAGTGAAACTTTTTCTAACCTCTTCATTAAAAACTGAATAATTGAAAATCTGTCAATGTTGTAGATTAAACATTTCAATACCAAATCTTTTAAAATTGAACAATTGAACATTTAAAGGGCTTAAAATTCAAAGAGTTCAAAATTCAAAGAGTTTCAATCGAGCTTCTTCAAATCCTATTCTCCTATTTAATTCGATATGTTTTTCTACTAAAAATTAAAAAATTCGATTGTCATCTCGTTTTTCTGGTCTCAAAAAATTCCTGGTCTTTTTCGTTTTACTTAATAACAAGGTACAAATTAACTTACTTAATGAAAACAATTGAAGGGTGGCAGTACCAACAAACTGTGAATTTTTCAGGGGAGCGAAAACACATTCTGTAAAATCTAAATCACCATTTAAAGATAAAACAAAAGTCCACTATCGAGCTGAAGCATTGCTGAATTAAGGCCAAAAGAGTTTGATTAGAAAAAGTTATTCAGTTTCGAGGAAATAAATGTGGAAATTGACAATATTAAAGTGACACTAGTCTAAAATTCGAACAGGCTCCACTGCGGATTTCGATAAAAACTGCAGTTTTAAGTTTAAAAAAAAAATAAAAACTTGCACCAGAGATATTGAGTTGCTAAATGCGGGTAAATAAAGTTTGATGTAAAAAAGTTAGCTAATTCCTAGTAAATCGACCTAGAATTTTGAGGTTACAGTTTCTTAGGTTTTCAAAATTTGGTTTAGGTTCTTAGGTTTCAAAATTCAAAAATTTGAAAATTCAAAATTCGATTAAACATCGAATTTTCAATTTTTTCCAAAAATAAAAACTTGCTCCCGAGATATGGGGACGCTGAATGAGAATAGAAAATGTTTGATTACAAAAAATGATTCTGTTCCAAGAAAATAAAGATTTAGTGTGACGGTATCGCATTGAGACAAACAATTATTTCTCGCTGAAAATTTTGTCGGGAAAAAACCGGGAAATTCAAATTTCCTGATCGCCAGAGCACTGGTAAACGATTTGAATCTGAATTCAATTGTTATTTAATATTTTATTCATTCCCAGTTTAATTTGTTTTTAATATTTAAATTCAGGCATCACAATCTTTCCCTTATTTCCCTATTTTTCCCCTTGATTAAAGATTTATCGTTTTTACCCCTTTTTTAAAGAAACTTTCCTCTTTTTTCTCATGTTTTCCCTCGATAAAAAAAAGAAACTTATATATTTTTTGTTATTTGTTATTTTTTGTTATTTTTGTTACACTTTAATAATTTCAAGGTATCAATTTCTTTAATTAATATCATATTTAATTAGTATCAAGTTTTGTTTTAAAAATAGCATTTTTGTAAAATTCAATGTTTTAATTTTTGCAACTAAATAAAAAATTTTTTACATTAATTTCTCTCTGGAAAACCTTTAGGATGCCTTTATGCTTGTCAAATTTTCTCGGAATTTTCAAATTAAAATTCTAAATGTTATTTTTAAAAAATAGACAGTAATCTTAAATGCCATATTTGGTACAGTGGGCACTAAAAGGGTTAAAAATGAGATTTCGAATAAATCCTTTTAGCACAACATGTATTTGATTTTTAAAGAATTTTTCTGCAAAAGAACCATTTTCGACAAAAATGTTGGTCTCATTCTGTACTGCCACCCTTCAATTATGCTTTTAATAAAGCATTTTATATACAAAAATTTTATGATTTTCCAAACATAATTTTTACAACATTGGTACAACTTTTTTTTATAAAATTGCATTTTATACAAATACATGAAAGGAAAATTTAATATAGAGCTGAATGAACTTTAGTGACTAAAGTTTATTCAGCTCTATATTAAAATTTAGTGTAACATTTCTGATAGAAGGATTATTTCTTTTTGTCTCACTCGGAAAAGGGAGAAATGGGTTGATTTTGTCACAAAAATAGTGGAAAAATAGGAGAATAAATTGTATTAAATACAATCTAAAGATTGTATCATCCTATTTCCCCATTTTTGAGAGAATTTTGCAATTTAAAACCTGCAAATTGTAATTTTGTTGGTTTAAGTAAAAAATGTGAAGTGAATCCGAGATGATTGTTAGCTTTACGCCAACTTTATTCTTTGGAGAGTAAAAAGGAAGTCAGGAGCGCGCGTTTGTAGCTTTGGGCTGTCGCTCTACTGTCTGCGCAAATATAGATGGTCTCGTCTCCCTTTATGAGAAGAGCTTGCATTTTGTCCAGTGCAAATACTAGTAGGAAAGAAATCCAGGTATAGAAAGAAGGCAGGTCAGGTGACCCTTGGCTGTCTTGACAAGGGATCCCTTGGGTCCACTATTCAAGGCCCACCTGCCTGCAGGTAAGAGGCCTTGAAGGCCTTGCAGATAATAGATAACTGGAAAGTTCTTTGTGATAGGCCGTAAGCGGCAGACCCACTGAATTTACTGTGTCAACCCACTGTTAACAGATGTTCAGATAAGCCTGGTTCCAAAGGATTTTAAAAACGTTCTTTGTTCCGCGGAGGGAATTTCAATTCCCTTTTACTATAATAAAAGTTCATGGTAGTTCACTACTACGCACCTTTGTAGCGTTTTCGAGGCTCTAGGATAGGTTTTTGTCTGATAACAGGTAGAGGAGGAGATTCGTGGAAAGGCCGTTCTCTAAATTCTATATCGGAGATATCTGGTCCTTCCTGGATCCACAGAATTATACTCAGCTATGTTGAAAATTTTAGGCCTGTTGCTCTCACTAAATATCAACAGATTATCAGAGAGGCTGAGAATTATTATATTGTAATTAGACTAAATGTTTGTTGTCTCGACAATGGAAAATATTTGTTCAAGTGTTTTTATTTATATTTCACGTTTTGTGCGGAGTTCTTTATTTTTTTTTTTTAAATAAACATTTATTTTACAGAGTGCCTCTATAGATAGTAATCCATCCAGTCCTGCTAGTATTGGCCGAAAGGAAACAAAAGGTAGACGAAAACAAAGTTATCCCAGTAAAGCTCCCACCAGTCCCGGAATGATCAATTACCAGCACGAGTCTAATGAAGAGCAAGCTCAAGATTTTACTTCGTGGTCAAACAAAGTCAAGGGAAAGGCAAGTCATTTATTTTTCGAAAATTTCGCATTAATATTTCTACTTCATTATTAATAATAAATATTTAAGAGTTTGCATATCAACTTGATTATTAGACTTTGGGTGGGATTTTGAATTGGATTTCGGTCTAGTTTGAATTTCTTAAATTTTAATAAACATTTAATAATAATTGGTTTTTATTAAGAATATGAAAAATTAATAAGAACTTGAATTTACAGACGGAGGATCAAAAGCAGCATATCGATCAACAGAGCGGTAACATGACGAAAAAAGTCGACATGTCTTGCACAAATTGTGGTACAATGACAACAACAATTTGGAGGCGAAACATGAAGGGGGAGATGGTTTGCAACGCGTGTGGCCTTTACTATAAATTGCATGGTATCAACCGTCCTGTAACGATGCGAAGGGACACAATTCACACTCGTAGACGTCGACCTAAGGGTGAGAAACCCACAAGGCATCGAAGTAAGTGTCAAAGAGTTAATTACAAAATTAACAAAGATACAAATTATGTTTCATAATGGTGTAAGTGAGAATATAAGATAATATGTGATTTGTTTTGTTACAGAAAAAGGAGATGCTCTTCTTCCAACACAGACTGATCACATGGACGCAGAAAGTGCTGACATGTTGGCTGCCCTTCGACGTCAAATTCAACCCCATCTAATGATGGCAGCTTTAACGCCTTCACGGATACCCAGTGCCCATGTTCCTCCGTCGGCTGCGCAAATGAACTATTCCCTTCCATTATCAGGCTATCTTCCAATGCCCGTAAGCCGGCTTTCTATTATTTTCAGTTTTTATAAAGATATTCGATATCGTAGCAGAATGTATTCTGAATTTAGAATACACTCATCGCTTAAAATAAGGCCGGGCTCGTGGGTAGACGGCCTTAAAGTCGATGTTATTAAAATCCAGTTTGAACCGGATTTAAAGCGACGAGCGAGCACTCTTATGTCAACATTCAGGACCGCAATATAGTCTCTGAACGTACAAAAGTAAATGCGCAGAGAGTCACGATGTAAACAACTTCTGGCGGCCCTGACTGTTCGAGCGATGGCCTTCAGTATCGCCCGTCAAGGGACGCTCGGAGGGGGGGGGGGGAGACACAATCAGTGAAGGGTGAACAATTATGAAGCCGGCCTTATTTACAGCGGCGCCATTTACAGCGATGAGTGTATATGTCTGAAAGATGTTAAAATTCTTCAAAAAATTCTATAGTCTATACTGTACCATATTCTTCCAGAATCGTCTAGACTCTTTCAAATCGTCCGAGTTCTTCTAAAATTTTCTATAATTTTCAAAAAAAATTTCAAACCTCCAAATCTCTAGAATTCTAAACTGTTGATCTTTCAAACTCTTTCAGTCTTCTTAATCTTCAGAAACCTTCTGCCAAAATTTAGTTAAATTTTCCAAAATATTCTAGACTGTTCTAGAATCTTCTAAAATCCTCTAAAGTCTTGTGAACTCTTCTAGAACCTTCTAGGATCTTCTAAACTTACCTGAAATCTGTAAAAATAATTCAAAATATTTGAGATTGTTTTAAAATCTTCTAATTAAAATCTGATCTTTATCTAGATTCTTTTGGATTTTTCCATAATCTTTTAGAATCTACCAAAATCTACAATAGACTCCTGAAATTTTTTCAAAATCCTTTAACATCTTTAAAACTTATCTGCATTCTCTAAGAATTCTCCAAAATATTCAAGATGGTTTTAAAATCTTTTAAAATCATCTAGATTCTTCTGGAATCTTACATAATCTTTTAGAATCTTCTGGGTTCTTTTATAATAATTTTATAAGATGTGAAATAATAAACTAAAATTCTTTAATTTTCTAAAAAATATACTAGAATCTTCCAGAATCTTCAAAAATCTTCTGAACCCTAAAATTTCTACATAATCATTTAGAATCCTCTAAAATCTATAAAACATTTCCATATTATTGAATCTTCTAGAGAGTTTTCAGAATCTTCAAATGCTGGAGACTTTTTGAGTCTTTTTGAAAAATTGTCAAAAAGACCAAATTTTATGAAAGATGGTAGAAAATTCTGGAGAGTTCCATAGATTCTGAAAGTTTACTAATTTGAGAAGTATTTGATTAGATTCTGGACAGAAATCTGAGATTTTTGGGGATTTTCTTAAGTTCTGAAGACTTGCAACATTCATTTCGGGAATTTGATTTGTTGAAAATTACCTCATTCGGCAATTTTTATAATTCATAATTTGTAATTTGTGATTGGTAATTTGTATCCACCCCAAAAAATGAATTCCTCCGATCGGGCTCAAATTTACAAAACGTTTATTCCTATTAGATAACACTTCAAAAAAAAAAAAAAGATTGATCAGTTTGGTCAAAAACTCGCCGAAGGAGAGGGGGTGAAATTTTTGTACTTTGCGCAAAGAGCCTCTATTTCAGATATAAATATCTTTTTATGTGTGGCATATAAGAAATTTTGACCCAAACGTTTTCGATAGGTTAGTTCCTAATCTTCCGAATGAAATAAAAAAAATTTGAAAAATTGAAAATTTAGCCACCATTTTTGAAAATCAAAAATATTTTTGATTTTTTTTTAAGTTCGACCCTTTTTTTTCTTTTTTTGAAACTAAAAATAAAGCTTGAGATGTTTACTTTAAAATTATTGAATAGCAAAATGTCTTCTTTTGTTGTTTTTGAAAAATTGAATTTTAAGTAACCCGGTAATTCAAAAAATTTTTTCTATACATGAAAAAAATTCGGAAATTTTTTTGCATGCACAGGTTTTGATAAGAAACAATATTCTAAAAAAGAAAATTCAAAAAAAAAAATTTTGTTGATTTAAGAATTTTTTTTAAAATTTTCAAAAATGAAATTTTTTCAATTTGGTTAATTGCGCATTTTAATGTGCAATTTACATGTAATGTACATAAGATAATAAGTATAAATGTTATTTGTATATTAAAAATGCGCAATTAATGAAATTTAAAAAATGTCATTTTTGAAAATCTTCAAAAAATTCTAAAATCAACAAAAATTTTTTTTTAAATTTCTGTTTTTAGAATATTGTCTCTTATTAAAAACTGTAATGCAAAAAATTTTCCGAATTTTTTCCCGCATAGGAAAAATTTTTGAAATTTACCAGGTTACTTAAAATTCAATTTTTCAAAAACAACAAAAAACGACATTTTGCTATTTAAGGATCTGAGAATCAAGCTTTATTTTTAGTTAAAAACAAAAGAAAAAATAGGGTTGAATAAAAAAAAATCAAAAGTATTTTTGATTTTAAAAAATGATGGTTAAATTTAAAATATTTTAACATTTTTTTTTTATTTCATTCTAAATATTGGGAAAAAATCTATCGAAAAGGTTTGGATTACCTTGGCGAGTTTTTGGCCAAACTGATCAATCTTTCTTTTTTGAAGTGCCAGCTAATAGGACTCAACTTTTTGTAAACTTGAGTCCGATCGGAGAAATTCATTTTTTGGGGTGGGCGCACTTGAGAAATAATGCCCCAATTTAGAAATCTAAATTCTTGTCCGTAATTTTAGCAGTCGAGTTTAGTGTTCGCCAATTTTTTTGTTCGGAAATATTTGCTATTGGATTTTTCACTCTTTCGTTATAACTTCAATGTATCGGGAAAATTATTTTTCAGGAATATTATAGAATAGAGCCTCTGATAATATTTTTATATAATTTAATTGCTGGTTTAGTTGCAGTCATCAAAGGATTATCTGAGATATTTGTTTCCTCTTTTATTCTAATTCAAAATGTAAAATTTAATTTTAATTTTAGTTTAGTTTAATTTAAATAGTTTAATTTTCAGTGATGGGAAATAACTAGTTAAAAGTAGTTAGAAGTAACTAGTTACTTTTATTGGGTAACGATAATCGTAACGAAGTTAGTTTTGTAAATGCGTAACGAATTGGTAACTAGTTACTTTTTTTCAGTAACGGTAACTATAAAAACCGTTACTTTTCTTGTTACTTTCGAAATAATTTTTTTTATTACGACAATCAATATAGTTTATTGCTTTTGCAACGATATTTTCATTTCGACTATTCGAATGGTGGCAGGAATCATTAGGGTCCCCATTTAAATTCTAATTTTTTTTTTTTCAAATGTCTTACCTCCTAAAATTAAACATTTAACTAAAATAATGAACCCCTTTTTTTAAATAATGTTTTTGTACCTCTGCAAGGAACTTAAATTTATAAATATGGTAAAACATTTTTTTTAATATGGAAAAATAGGCTGTAATTTTTTTGGTTTAAGGAAAACTATTAGACGGTAAGACCTGAGAAATATATTAAAGTGGCGCTTATGGGGTACCAAAATAATCTAAATTCTAAAGAATGTAATAGCCTCTTCCCCTAAAATTTTTCCTTATAAGACAAAAATAACATCCCATGTTTCGTTTTTGACAGAAAACATATTTTAGATGTTGCTCAAGGCGCACGAAGAGAATAAAACGACTTTTTCCCCATTTTCTCGAAAGCTGTTTGTTTTTAGCTAAAAAATATACACGAAAAAATATGTTTGTTTTTTTCAGCGAACATTTTTTATTTATACCTTTTTTGTCTCAGAACCGTTTTGGAGGCAGCAGATCATTTAAACGTGGGGAAAAGGCTTTTTTACAATTTTTTTCTGAAATTTCTGATGAAGGTTTGAATATAAATTACATGGAAGGTGAATATACTTAAAAATGAACAATTTTTCTTTAAAAAATTATATGCTAAAATTATTCATTTAGTAAAATCAAAAGTTTTATAATTTCTTTTAGGAAATACGTATAATTTTATTCATTTAAAACTTTTTTGATAGAAATATTATTTATTATAAATTCTTTTTAGCTAGTAAATTATCATTGTTTTTTCATATTGAATGGAGAAGGTAAAACACATTGTTAATATCAAAAAAAGATTAATCTGATTTTTAGATCATTAAACTTTTGGCGGTGTTCGACGACTTGTAGTAAGTTCTGTTTTGAACTTCACGCTTGCATGGAAAGTCACTGCAATTTATTTTTTGCTCTTCTTTTTTTATGTAACAAATGTTAAATTCATGGAGTTAGAAAATTATAGCCCGGACTGTCACTTCTCTGTTCTGCGGTTTGTGATCTTTTACAGTGTTATTGTTATTGAACTCAAGCCTTTCGAATCAAGAGGACCAGAAACTGTACTACAAGTCGTCGAACAACACCGCCGAAAATTTAATGATTCAAAAAAGTCCACTATTGTCAAGGGATTGAAATTAGACTAAACTTATTTCGATATCAAAAATGTAATAAAAACATAAAAACAATGATAGTTTACTAGCAAGAAACAGTTTAAAATAAATAATGTTTCTATTAAAAAAGTTCTAAATGAATAAAATAATACGTATTTCTTTTGAAAAACTATAAAACTATTGATTTTACTAATTGAATAGTTTTAACATATATAATATTTGAAACAAAAGTTGTTCATTAAGTATGTTCATTTTAAGTATATTCACTTTCCATGTAATTTATTTTCACACCTTCATAAAAAATTTCAGACAAAAATGGTAAAAAAAGCCTTTTTCTCCAGGTTAAGTGATTTGCTGCCTCCAAAATGGTTCTGAGACAAAAAAGGTGCAAACAAAAAATGTTCGCTGAAAAAATCCAACATCTTTTTTCACGTATATTTTTCGCTAAAACCAACAGTTTTAGAGAAAATGGGGAAAAAGTAGTTTTTTCCTCTTCATGCAACTTGAGCGACCTCTTAAATATGTTTTTTGTCAAAAACAAAAAATGGAATGTTATCTTTTTCTTATAAGGGAAAATCTTACATTCTTTAAATTAAGGGAAAATTTCAGGTTTTACATTCTTTAAATTAAGGGAAAATCTTAGGTCTTACATTCTTTAAAATTTAGATTCTTTTGGTACCCTATAAGTGCTATTTTAAAATATTTTTCAGATCTTACCGTCTAATATTTTTCCTTAACCCCTTGACTGTCGATCCAATTTCAAGAAACATGCCCAGACTGCCGAAAATTCAAAATTGCAGTTCAAACTCCTGATGGGGATTTTCTGAATGTTGATCGAGAACTTATCAAGAAAATGTATGTCAATCAACATTTTCCTTTTTTTATAAACAATTTAATGAACAAATGTGGTTTTTGGGAATCGGCTACTTTCTGTTGCTTCAAACTCACATTTTTTGGAGGAAATGTAAGTGTAATAAAGTCTGATTAGAAACTGAATGGAAATAAACAATTTATAGTCATTATTTAAGTAGTAACTCCCCCTGATCTACTTATTTAAACAATTTTTATAAACAAATGCACATTTAAACCATTATCTAATAAATATAATGCGTTTCTTTTGCAGGTGTGTCTGCAGATATCTTGTCAATGGTTCTCTTGAGTGATAATTTAATATTAGACAACAATTTTTAATTGTTTAAACAACCTTAATTAACAAAAGCATAACTTTGTCAGTTTTCACTGCAAAGATTTATTTTTTCCACAAAATTACCTTGCTTTTGACTCAGTACTGTCACAAACCTCCATTGGACAACCATTGTTGTGTTATTCACGAAGTTATGCATTTCTTAGCTAAAACTGTCTGAATTGTAAACAATGATTGTCCAATGGAAATTTGCGACAGTGCTGAGCCAAAAGCAAGGTAATTTTAGTTGATTTCTTGGAAAAAACTGAAGCAACAGAAAGTAGCCAATTCCCAAGAAACCACATTTGTTTACTAAATTATTTATAACAAAAGAAAAATGTTTTTTTTTGTACGAGTATAAAAAATGCTACTTTGAACGTCTGCTTAATGTTGAAACTCCAAATGCTTTGAATTTGGTACTTTTAATTGCAAATTCGAATTCAGCGACTGTCTCAACACATTTTTTCATTCATCACGTGGTTTTTTATATTACTGGCATTTGGAAGAAGTGTATATTGAGGTAACAAGGGTGATTTTTTCTCATTAGGGTGGATCACAAGGGGTAGAATCTATTGACAGTCTTAGAAAACTCCTCTCTGCATTCCAATAAATATTTTCTTGAATGAAAACTGAGTGTTAGTATATAAAACAATGAGTAAACGAATTTTCTACACTAGGGGTAGTTTTTGTGAATTCAAGGGTGATTTTCAAGGGTTGTACCTACATGTATATTTTATATAATATCTGTATGTCTCAAAGCATTTTTTGGTCAATCACCAGGGTGACTAGCGAACCGGGAAATCGGGAAAACCCCGGGAATTAGGTTTCACCGGGAGAAAACCGGAAAAACCCTGGGAATTTTATTTCAGGTCGGGAATTTTTTAATTTAATGGTAAAATCTACTTATTTTCACTTTATTTACGGCTATTTTAAAAGGGGAAGAAAATAAACTTCGAAAATAAAAATGAACATTAACAAATTTCTTCCATATCGGATGGTAATGATGGAAATTTATTTTTACATTGACGTGTTCGTCACTTTTCTAAGAAAAATTTAATTTCTCTTAGAAACATTAATTTTAACATTTAGAAACATTAATTTTTATTTTTGTAACAATGTAAAAAAAAGTGTATAATTTAATGTTTAAAATAAGTAAAGAATGCTAATGTGTTTATTTCGTCAGAGATTATAAGTTATCTAGGATAATATAAACGTTTATATCCATATTCTTCAGTTTCGATGTTTTGTCAATTTTATGTGTATTTTTTTCGGGTGAAAGGTCCAATTACAAAAATATCTCTTAGTATTGATAAAGTCAGAAACATTGCTAAAACAAAAAATTAAATTGAAAAACAACAATTAAACAACAACAATTAAATTGAAAAACAAAAAAATAAATTAAAACAAAAATTAAAATTAAAAAAAATAAATTGCTAAAACAAAAAAAATAAAACAAAAAATGCTAAAACAAAAAAAACATTGCTAAAAAAAGGTCCGAAAGGCAAAGTTTTTCAAAAAATCGAGAAAAACGCGGTTTTTGAGCAGCCATATTAATTTTCAGACACAAAAAATTGTTAAACCGACTATGGAATCGTGATCAGCATATCCTAAAAGATATATAAATACTCATAATTGTTATTTAAAACATCATGTGCCTGAAGTTCTGAATGTTCAAATGAACGAAATTCTTATTTGATTTCATTTTAAACTCAAATTTGTTCTAAAATATTGGTATATTAATAAATAAACTATTTTAATAATAAAAAAGTTTATGATTCTTTTTTTTTATTTTGTAGCTGAAACAATATTTCAAGATAAATTTTAGTTATGAAAAAAATTTTCGTTCGTTTGAACGTTCAAAACTTCAGCTACATTGGAGATTTAAATACACTAAAATATTTCATGGAAAAGATTTGTCTTTTTTCGGCAGTCTGGGAAAAGTCTTAAATGGCAAAGTCAAGGGGTTAAACCAAAAAAATTACCGCCAATTTTTTCATTTTAAGAAAAATAATTTTTTACCGTATTTATAACTTTAAGTTCCTTGCGGAGGTACAAAAAAATTATTTAAAAAAGAAACAAAAATAGGGGTTCATTGTTTTCAGGGTTTCTAGCGCACCGGGAAATCGTGAAAAACTGGGAAAAACCCAGGAATTTTATTTTACCGGGAAAACCTCGGGAATTTTATTTTATCGGGAAAAACCCGGGAATTTTATTTTGCCGAGAAAACTCCGGGAATTTTATTTTGCCGGGAAAACCCCGGGAACTTTATTTTACCGGGAAAAACCCCGGGAACTTTATTTTACCGGGAAAAACCCCGGGAATTTTATTTAAGATCGGGATTATACTTATATTTTATTTTTTTATTCTTCAGATTTTAATAGCATTTAAGCAACTAATTGTGATTCTGTTCAAAAATATTTATTTTAAATATTAAGAAAGTTTTAAAATATGTACTTTCGATTAATATTTATCACTTCAGTCTGTGATTAAACACAAGTTTGACTCGTGTAAATAAATAATAATTTTCTTTACGATATAAATTTTATATATATTGTGTTAAAATTCCCTTTTCTATGTATATGTTCACTTTCAAAAATCACAAAAAGACATTTTTAACATGATCGGAGGAAAAAAATTGACCGGGAAAAAACCGGGAATTTTAAATGACCTGATCGCTAGACACCCTGGTTTTGTTAAAATGTTTAATTTTAAGAGTTAAGACCTTTGAAAAAAACATAAGGAGAATTTAAATGGGCACCCTAGGAATCATATTGAATTTGAAAAGAGGCAGATTGAACCACGAAAGTTTCGAACAATTACTAACATTAAAAATGTTAGTAATTGTTATAAAATGTTATAAATGTTATAAAAATGTTTATAATGTTTTTAAAAATGTTATAAAAAAACAAACAAAGAATATAGATAGAAATAAGCGTTGATTATTATTTTCCTTAGTATATATTTCTCATATTTCTAAAATATAAAAGTACCGAAAAAAGTAACGACAGTTACTTTTTTTGCAAAAGTAACTGAGAAAAATTTATATTTTAAAACGGTAACGATATCAGTAACTACACTGAAAGCGCGGTTGAATACCGACCGGAATAAGCCTTCCAGGAAGTAGTTTGTACATACTAACACATTCGAATTTGGGCAAGGGGTGCGCAATAGTGACGCAGTAGTCTACGCGTCGGTTCGTATCAGTTCGTTTTGAGTGTTTTGGTTATGCGTTATGTGTAATAATTCATAAATACTAACTAAATCAAACTTAACTGTGAGGTAAACGTTAAATTAAACTTATATTTAAAAAATATTTTTCACTCAATCAAACAGAAATAGTTCATACGACCCTGACTTGTTTACGTTTAGAGATACTCGCTTTAAGCCCAAGGCCACTGAGGCAACCCCCGAAGCCGGCCTTAAATCGGGCTTTCAGTGTAGTTACTTTTTTTCGTGATTTAACGGTAACGGTAACTAGTTCCTTGTAAAAAGTAGCTTACCCATCCCTGTTAATTTTAATTTCAGAGTATGAAATCGGAGGGCCGAGATCATCGAGTTTCGTCAGAGGACGGTGAAGAAACAGAAGACGGTATGGAAGAAAATGTCTCGGATGTTCCACTAAATTTAGTCGCAACCTCTCTAGCGGAAGAAGCGCACTGAAGAATCTCAACTGCCGATATTTGTCAATAGACACTGTCAATCAAAGCTGGACCAACCGTAGTCGTCCGATAACGTACGGGGAATAAGAAAGTGAGTTTATTTTTCTCGTACGAATCTCGCGTATTCCCATTTCCAGAATCTTCCGCTGAATTGGAATGGAAATGGTTATGAGATGGAAAAAAACAGATCTGCGTGCAACCTGGCCCGTGGTGCAGAGCGTTGGAAGAAAAAAAATATATGATATTAAAACGCAGTATTAACTATAACGTTATTATTCGAAATGTACATATATACATACACTCATACATGCGAAAGCAAAGAGTATTTTTATACGAAATTTTCTATGTCTGCACTTGAGACGTCAGGCATTATTGTACATATGTGCGTCGATGATAATTTTTTCTTGGCGTTGTTCGATCTCGAATAAAAAAGAACGATTGCTCGCTTACTTCCAATTGTGATCGTTACGCATAATGCGCTTATGAAAGAAAATTGCGCTCTTTGGAAAAAAAGTTATAAATTTTTTGAAAATATCGCTATAAGCTCTCTCACATCGTTTTGTTCCACGGGCTAATAGTTGTTCATAACATAATTGATTGTAATACTCTCTCCGTTTCTAATTTTAAGCACAATGTGAATGACCCAGTTACTCTATTACTAGTGATCGAAATTTTATTTTTTTGTCCAGTTGGTCTTAAGAATACGTTACAAAAGTTATTACTATTTGCGGTGAAAAAATCGCTAGTTCCTAAATTCGAACCCTGAGAAATTTTGTTTACAGAGTGATATCGGAGATGATACTGTTTTACCCATGAAGATTCGTAAATTTCTTCTTAAAGTAACGACGTATTTATTTTGGTATCCAGACGTGAATTAGAAAGAGACTTACGTTTTGTTTTTATTGTAAAATTACGGAGAATTTACTTACAGACGTGTATTATAGTGGATGTAGATAATCTTTTGATACGCTGAATTCGCCAGACGGCGTTTCAAGTTATAGATACTCTAAAATTTCTCAACTCGTACGTACTTAAAAGCGATAAAAAGTTACGTTAGCCACGTGAGCCAACTCTGCGGAAAGAGGTTGAACGTACTTGATAACAATAATACTCCTCGGGTCATTTATTGACTCGAATCACGCAGAAAAATCCGGATATCTGGTAACCTACGAGGTAACCTACGATTTTATATACAGAACGTTAAAATTAATAAATTTTATTGCTCTTTTGCCGTCGTTTCCTGGCTCGTGAATTCAGAGTCCTTTCGCGAAAGTACAAAAATGCTGAAAAACAGGTTTTTCACTTACAACTTTCAAATTTCCCCGGCGAAACTTTCTTGAATTCTTCAGTATTAATAAGAAACAGTAATTGGAAAAAACTTAAGCTCTTCAATTCTTTTCTAATTAAGCCTTTTCCTGGAACTAGGTTTTTTGTAAAAGTTATTTGTTTTTTGATTTCCTAATTTTCTCAAGAAGGTAAAGAGAATTTTCACCGGGATTTTCACAAATTTATAAAAGATTCTGAATAGTGTTCATGATCAAAATAAGACTGTAATCTTGAGTACTTCTGCCAATGCAGTTTTTCAAGAATGTACAGATTATGTTTATAGCAACCACACAGGTATTAAGCAAAGTTAAATAGCGCATAATACTATGGCCAGTGCATCTACTCATGTATTATTATACCTTAATGTCGTATACCTAAACAACTTTGCCAAAAATAGATTTAGTCTTGTAACATAGAGTATAGTTAAGGGCATACAACAAAAATTTACGTTTTATTGCTTCTCTCTCTCTCTTTCTCTCTCTCTCTCTCTCTCTCTCTCTCCTACTCTCTTTCTCTCTCTCTCTCTCTCTTCACAAAGTTACAGATTGTTTGCCTATGTTGTGTCTCTTCTTTGAACATAATCCTGTATTGGCAGTGGTACTCATTAATATTTCTCTCTATGCAAAAAGCAGTTTAATACAAGTAAAAATAAAGAAAAAAGTATTTCAACGCAAATTCTCGCGACAGGAACGGCGTTGCATTAGTAGTTAACCAAGGAGCCTTATATACACGTATATAATATAAACACTGCCGTGCAAAAGTTCCCGAACACTCAATTTTTTGATAATTGCTTAAGTTCTCTTAATTTTAATGATATCAGAGTTAAATTTTTTTCTCTTTAGCAGGTTGAAAGCTCTCAAAATTCTGTATAAAATGAGCCCAGGATGAAGCCAATTTGTCCATTTTTTAAGAAGATATTGCAAAAATAGTTTAAATTTCAGTGTTTTCTTAAATTTTAAATAACTTCCGAAATAATTAACATTTTTTCATGTTCTGGGGCTCATTTTAAAGGTAAAGGAGGGGTTGCAGTAAGGCTTGTTTTTGGACCCAGAATTAAAAAATTTTTTTTATGAAAATGAAAACTCGAAAGTGTCCGATATTTTTTGCCCCACATTCATCTACTTAAAAGACATTATTTTACGTAAGAACAATTTAAATTAAATGATTTTTCGAGAAGATAAAAAATGTCTTCAATTTACAGTAGACATTTTTTATATTCTGAAAAAATCGTTCAATTTACAGAAGACATTTTTTATATTATGAAAAATCGTTCAATTTACAGAAGACATTTTTTGTATTCTGAAAAAATCGTTCAATTTACAGAAGACATTTTTTATATTCTGAAAAAATCGTTCAATTTACAGAAGACATTTTTTATATTCTGAAAAAATCCTTCAATTTACAGAAGACATTTTTTGTATTCTGAAAAAATCGTTCAATTTACAGAATACATTTTTTATATTCTGAAAAAATCGTTCAATTTAAATTGCTCTTATGTAAAACCATATCTTTTAAGTAGACGAATATCGAGCAAAAAAATCAGACACTTTCGAGTTTTCATCTTCGTAAAAAATTTTTTTTCTGATTCTGGGGCCAAAAACAAGCCTTATTGCAACCCCTCCTTTCTATAGAATCGCAACAGCTTGTCAGAATAAATTTTAAAAAATTCCTTGCACACTAAAAAAAATTTAAGTTGTAACAAAAAAGTTGGAAAAATTTCAATATTGTTTTTTATAAGAAAAATATGTGTGGTAAATGTATGTAACATACAATTATCAAGTTTTTATAAAAATATCTCAAAATGTACATTAATTTGATTTTTATTATGATTTGTCTCCAGATCAGATGCTTTCGAATTTTTCTAATTTTTTTGTTACAACTTCAATTTTTTTTAGGATGCAAGGAATTTTTTTTAATTTATGCTGACAAGCTTTTGCGATTCTATAGAAATTTACCTGTAAAATGAGCCCTAGAGCATGAAAAAATGGTTATTATTTCGGACGTTATTTATAATTTAAGAAAACACTGAAATTTACACTACGTAAATAATTTATCTGATAAGTAATTTAAATGTTATAAACAAATTCCATAAACAATTACTTCAATGTGCCATTTTTGCACAGAAAAATATCTTCTTCACTATAATTGCCGAACTCCACCATGACAGAGTCATCAAGTAACAAACATTGACAAAAATTAAGAATTGTTATTGTTATGAACAAACGTTTTAAAAAAATACACAATATTCACATTTTAAAACAGAAAAAGGCATTCTCTAGCTTAAAACCACTGAGAATAGCCATAAAAGTGTCAGTCAGTAACAAAACATTGTCAAAAATCAAGAATTGTTATTCTTATAAACAAATTTCATGAACAAATACTCAAATTTGACATTTTTAAGCAGAAAGAAAGTATTTTCTGGATTAAAATTACTGATGTTTGTTATGAAAATATCAGAAAGGAACAAAATATTGCCAAAAATTAAGAATTGTTATTGCTATAAACAAATTCATAAATACACGTTTAATTTCCATAAACTCTTCGTTAAGGTAATCGTATTCTTTGATACAGAATTTTGAGTTTTTAACCTGCTGAAAAGAAAAAATTTAACTCTAATATCATTAAAATTAAGAGAACTTAAGCAATAAATAATCAAAAAATTGAGTGTTCGGAAACTTTTGCACGGCAGTGTATATACATATACATTAAATAATACAAATGCATTATTCTATATATCTATACGATTATAGGTATTCCATCATCATAAGAATTTACAAGTTTGCTGTAAAGTTGATTTTTTTTTTTTAATACCGCGATTCAAAGACAAAATATTTTTTTTTCAAAATCAATCCTTTCATTTTAAAAGCATTTGTTAGATCCTCGTTTTTTTTTTAGGATGGTGAATACAATTTATTAAAATTAACTTTGTACATAGAAAATTCTTTTAAACTTTAGAAAAAAGTTTTGGAAATAATCTCGTCGATTAACGAAACATTTTCATCATTTGAAAGTTAAAACTAATAATCGTGTCGTGATTAAAATTTTAAAATCTGACTTTATGGAACTGGACGAAATGCTGATCGATTTTTAACTACCTAGATTTTATCTTTCTTTTTATTCTTTTTTTTCTCGTGAAAAAAACCAATAAACCCGAATCGCTGTTAGCGGCATTGATAGAGAAATGGACAGTTTATTCGTTAGGCATTTTACTAAGTTTGGCTCACCTCGTATTGTTAAAGCGTGACGATTATCATGTTTACTTTAAAGAAGTAAGATTTTCGTATAGACTAAGTTTTATTAAGCTCTCTACTAATGCTGAAGCTAGAAGATATTTTTATAACTTTATATCAACTGACCGAGTATTGCTATTTTATTAATGATATTAATTAATCGATGGATTAAATGTTAAAAATAGTGTCCTTACGACTTGTAAGATTTACTTATGAGAAACGCCATGGGTTTTGAACAGTTTGAATTAGCAGTGGTAGTTGAGGCTTCTTATAGATTTTTATATCAGTATTCCATACCTTTGATTTTAGTTTTTAAGTTGAAAACTGACCCTACTTAAAAAAAAACCCCAACAACAATCACATACTTAATTATTAAATTATTTAGTGTTTTTTACTATTTTTACATCTCTTAATTATTATTTAAACAATAACTTATTACTTTTCTTTTTATCTTTCTCTTCGTTTACACCAACATTTGCATAACATTTGGCAGCGACTGGCTTAATTTATTCTAGTATATATATTTAAGATTTCATCTTATCGATTAGTTTCTACGATCAGCTATTGAACGATTGGTCATTCCCTCCGAGTTTTCTGTTTTTTTTTAACTATTGTTTTTTCTTGTGCACGGACGGTCATTGCTCCGCGTCTTGTTATTTGTAAAAGCACAATAATTAAAATTTTAGCCGTGAAAAATGACGCCATGAATTTGTCAGTTGTTAAATGCGTCGAGTAAATTGTAAATGCGAAAGTAAGTTGTACATAGGGTGAAAAAGATACTTTTCCGCATGTTTAATAAGTTTTGTAGAAAAAGAAAAGAGAAATTCTGCGCTCTTGTTCGAAAGCAAGAAATTCAACAATCTCAACTGCAGTCCAATGCAGCATTGTTCCGTCCGTCAACATTCACCTTTTAGGCGCTTTGTTAGAAATTTCAATTTACACGTAGATTAATTAAATGTAATATTTAAGTATATATGCAGATTTATGACACGCATTCACAGCGATAAAATCCCAGTTGCCCTGTTGCATGAGTATTAATCTGAACTAATCGACTGAGTATTATTTTTATATCAAAATACGACAAAAAGTTACGGTAAATTTGAGAAACTCGAAAGCAGATAGTCAGAAACACGTCAATTGAAAATCAATGGGTAAAAAGAATATATTTGGGAAAAGGAAAAATTCTATTTAAAGATAGTCTGGAAGACTTGAAATTTTTCAGGGTAAGTTTTAATTTAAAGTTTTCCAGGTTCCAAGATTTTCAAATTTGATGTTTTTTAAATTTTAACAGTGATCACAGTCAGTCCATTATTTTACCTTTGTCCCCTTATTATTCTCAAATTCCTCTAAAATCTCTTGAATTCGGAATTTTCTTTTTTTCCCCCGGTATTCCTTTTTTTAAATTCAAAGTTCCGACTAATTTTCCAAAAATTATGAGAAATAGGAACTTCTGGCATTCAGAAACTCTTTCAATGTTTTCTAAAATTTTATATAATTTCCAAATTTTCTAAACTCTTCCATAACTGACTAAAATCTTCTGGGTTCCTCTAGAATCTTTTAGAATCCCTTCAAAATTTGCTCCCAAAATATATGTATACTCCCATATACTCCCAAAATCTTTAAAATTTATCTAAAATCCTTAAAAATTCTCAAAAATATTTTTCCAGAATCTTTTAGACTCCTTCAAAATTTACAAATGCTTCCAAAATCTCTTAAAATCATCTATAATCTGTAAAATTGATCTGAATTCCTGAAAAATTTTCAAAAAATATTCATGATTGTTCTAGAATCTTCTAGGTTCTCCTATAACAATTTTATAAAATCTTTAAAAAATATCCTCAAATTATTCAATTTTCTAAAAAATGTACTACAATCCGCAAAAATAGATATTCAGAATATCCCAAAATCCTTTAATATTCTAAAGTATATATTAGATTGTTTCAGAGTCTTCTAGAATCCTCAATAATAGAATCCGGAATTCTGCAGAATTATTTAGAATCATCTAAAATTTACAAAACTCTTATAATCTTGAAGAAGATTATAAACTGTTTTCAGAATCTTCTGTAAATTTTTTGAAAGTCTTCGAAAAAGAATCTAGAAGAGACTAGAATATTTTAGAAGTGTATGGCAGAGTTCAAAAAATTTTGCGTATTCTTAAAGGTCCTGAAACAGTGTAAAATATTTTTGAAAGTTATAATAGATTTTGGGATATTTTTGAAGATTTTAGAAGACTTTAAAAAAATTTTGATATTTCTGTAAGAGTTTAAAAGATGCTCGAAGATTTTTAAAGGTCCTAGAAAATGTCTTAAAAAGATCTTAAAAGATTTTTTATAACACATGCATGATTTCAGCTCTTTTTCATGCCTATTAAGCGGGGCTAAACCTCTACTTTTCACCCCCTAGAGAGTGAAAAGTACTTTTTACTCCCTAGGGAGTAAAATTGACGTCATATATAAATAATGAAAAATTATACATCTGTAAGCTCGCATTTTGCGATAATCAGCCCCTCATCGTAAAAACTCTTAGGAAATTTGGTTGCCTATTGGTACGGAAATTTCCGTAACAATAGGATATTCCCACGGAAATTTTTCCTTGACAATAGACAATTTTTACGGAAACTTCCGTATCAATAAGTTATTCTTACGGAAATTTTTCCGTGACAATAGGTTTCAAAATCAAATATGGGCAGAAATCATGCATTTGTTATAAAAAATATCGTAGACGCCAAAGGGGAGAGGGACTTTTTCGATTTATGTACGTTTTCAGTACTCGTCGAAAAAGTCCCTCTTCTCCCCCTAGGTGCATAATATACTATTGGAAGAATCGAGAAGTTTCTGGAAGATCCTAAAACATTCTCAAAAATCTAGATTGCAAAGGATTTTGAGGTATTTCAGAAGATTTAATGTACATGTATATGGAAAATTTCAAATATTCAAGAAAATTCTAAAAGTTTTTTGTTTTTAATTTTAAAAGATCCCTTTTTTGAAAAAGAAATCTCCGATTTTCCCTAAATTTGAACTACTGAACTGAACTGTGATCCCTGTTTTAAATTCAATGAATATAAAAGGACAATCTTCTGGAAACTTACTTAGATTTTCTTTTGTCGTGCATTTCTGACAAGCAGGAATAATAATGAAGCATAGAAATATCGAATGAGTGCCCTGGCATATTTTAAATACAAAAAAGCGCGGTAGCTCTGAACAGCTTTTTTCGGCTGAGGACTAACTTAAACAATAAACAATCAAGGCGAACGTACATACGTTTGTAAATGTACCGAACGGTCATAGAAAGTAGCAATAGCGAAAATTAATTTTGTATCCAGAACTACGATAAGTTAGTGGTTCGGGCTAAGGCCAGCAGCTGTTGAGATTATTCAAGGTTGTGTGTATCATTATAAGTATTTGAATTGTTGAATAGTAATAGCATAAGCGACAAACGCGAGATGAAAATTCACTCGCACAGGGCTTTAGTCTCCAGTATGCAGCGAGACAATCTTATTATATTGCGCCGTGCATTTGAATCTCGATTATCCAAGTCCTAATTCTTTTTTCATAGTAATCTACGCCCTGTACAAGCGATTCGACGATTTTTTAAATATGTTTTACTATTGTACTGGAGTCTCGTCCACCTGATCGACACTGCAGGGTCTTCTTTATTTATACAAACATCAAATCACATTTAAGTGAAATCTCCCATGACAGGTGTACCTAATTTATACGTGTAATATTGTCTTACGATTATAACAAGCGAATGACGTGTTTTTTTCCTTTTTTTTTATCATAAAGGTAAACAATAACGCTGTTAGATTTTATAAGCTATTTATTCGGCTGCTATGTGATTTGTTGAAAATTATTTTCAGAACTTTTAAAAGAAACTCTCACGAGTGCTCGAAGCCTTGGATGGAAGTCATACTCGAGTTTAAATTCTTTTAGTTAACTTCGATATTTGTAAAAATAAGTTTAGAAATAATATTTGACAATGATGTGTGACAATCATCTGAGGACTTTCGTACGAATTGTAAACTGTGTTTGTTGCTCTCCTTTCGCGATTTATAAATTAGATAAATGTTCTTTGATATTTTTATTCAAACTAAAAATTGTTCTTGAGCAGCAGACACAGGTTTCGAAACGGGCAAATGGACCACAATATAGAAATTGTTGCGTTCGCTATTTCAAAAGGTACGCACTACTGAATCTTCTAAACAAGCGAAATTGAAGCTGTAGGATAATTGAGAGTCTGAGAATATAATTAACGTTAACAGTTTATTAGGGGGGAGGCATCGTATGCAAGGGCATTGTTGTGATACCACAGACGCAGCTTCATTAAATCTTCAATAAAAATAATGTGTTGATATCACGCGACTTTGATTCTTAACCCTGAATTAGTTGTGATAAATAGAAGTAATATAATAAATAATAAGGTAGATGACCCAGTAATCGTGACGTTAAGGGATTTGGTTGACTTATAATGTTCAGAAAATTGTGTTGGGAAG
>JBAGKK010000394.1:109860-144080 GCA_037177015.1 Euceroptres primus | reverse complement strand
GTATATACAGTATTTCACATGTAAAATATACTACGATTCACTCTCCTCGCACTCTTCGCTCACATAATCATTTTTTGGTCAACAAATAACAAAAAATATAGAAGATAAGATTTCATCTCGCAAAACCTAAACAGTGTGAAATACCTGATACCGCACAATATATTACGCGAATTGGTAATTTTACAATCGCATCCTAGTTACGTCGGACGTTATAAAATATAATGTATTTTCTTTTTTTCCTTGCTTTCTCTAATACTCATTCTTCCATCAAAGATCTCGACTTGTAAGTAAAATATAAACCATTATCTAAAGTATCAATTTCTTCAAATGTAAATTTCTTTCACTAAATTTCCTAAAGAAAAACCAATATCAGTTTAAGAAAAAAGTATTTAACAAACCTGTAGTATTGATACTTGAAATTAATACCAATATCAGTTTAAGAAACAAATATTTAACAAAACTGTGGTATTGATACTTGAAATTTATCTTTCTAGGATAGATTCAAATCGTACTGAAATAGTTAACATCAAGCGACATTCATTTACACGAAATGCGTCATAGCTTCGATGAAAGAATACAGCAATTTGTATATATCTATGATTAATAGACTTTGTATGTGGGTGCGTATGTATAATCGTCACTCACATACACGCTTTATATACACACATGTGCACGAAAGTGCACAACCACAAGATGATTTTCTAATCCTAGAGTCATTTTAATGACTGTCTATAGGGTTAGAAAAATATCTAGTTATGTACATGAGTGCACATTAATACATGTAAATATAACTCTTATCAGACCAGTTAAAAATAACTGATTCATCTGGACGTTGCAATATAAATATGCGTAACACGATAATTTGATTTATACATCTGTACCTTTAAAACTGAAAAATAGGCATCTCTCGTCACTCGTGGGACATTGGTTTTTCCCGATTTTCTCTAATTGTAAAATTGCAGTATCGATGTGTAAAATGTTTCATTGAACGCTAGCTTGTATTGTAAGCCGTATTATCAGTCGGTGTATTTTTTTTTTTTATTCAGAATGCCCTCCATCATTAAAATAAAATAAAAATAAATACAAGGAAATGTAAGTTTAGTTGAATCTGTAAAATTTCAGATATTGTTAGAGAGACAAAGTCACTTAGATCTACTACATATGACTGAGACGCCAGTTGATTGTAAAAGAAACAAACCTACTTTCATAAATGATTAGGAAACACAGAAAGCCCGTCTTTTCCACGGCAGCCTATTCCAATATCCCTAGTGTTGTTCGCAGTCTAAATATTTACACTCCCCTTTTCTCATTTCTAAAATGAAAAAAATTCTGTGCATTGTAGCATTCAGAGGAAAATATTCTCGTATCTCCCCTTCTTGATCTTCGACGCGCAAATTGTGTTCAGTTCTTCAGTACGAATTACAGTCTAGCAGTATCATGTGAGGACTCAATTGCTCTCCGGACTGACGTCTTTCTCACCTTCTCCGTCGCCCTCCTCCCGCGTCATGCCTTCTATCGGAGCCTGAGGATCATCCAATCCCGTGCTGACCTCGGGAGACATTTGATCAGAACTGGGAGGCAATGATGGTGGGCCATTTTGCGGAGCACCCTGTGGAAAACCTGTTTCCGCCGATACTAAATGCGACGGCAAATGAGGCGAGGCTGTTTGTGATTTTCTACTCTTTTCTCCTTTTCTCCACAATGTGATTTCCTAAATAAAAAACTCTGTCAGGTTTTGCAATTATGATAAAGGAGAATACAATTTAATTTGAAAACAAAAAGGATACCTGTTGCTTGAAGTAACGGCGATCTTCCTCATCCATTAGGACGAGGTTAAGATAATATCTCACACTGAACTTTTTATTGATCTCGCGCATTGTTGGGGCTAAATCGTACCCTGCCAAAAATACCCTGATGGGAATCGACTCTCCTTTTACAGGAGCTCCGTCCATAATTTCGTATTTTGCTATTGTCTCGTTTTCTGTGAACGATGTATTGCCTAGGAATATTTTAGTGAATAAGAAAATTTATTAGTACAAGATTATAATAAATAATAAAATTAAACATACCAGAACCCGTGCTTTCCCGTTTTATGATTGCAATCTCCATGTGTTTGATCTTTATTCTAACCAAGAGGAAGTAGATTTTTCCGACGATTACGTCTTTTAAATGATATCTGGAAGGAATCATAATTGCGAAAATTCAGTAACATTAACAAGAGATATATCTAAAGTTGCAGGGAACATCTACTCACTTGCTTTTGTTGTACTCAAATTCGATATGCAGGCAGTCTTCGATTCCGACTTCCATTTTGATAGGATTGTTCATATCCGGATAGGAACTGAGCGTATGTACAACGAGTTCTAGTTCCTTGACGATGTCACTTAATCTCCGGACGATTGTTACTCTGAGGAAATATCTGAGGCGAACGTTCGAACCAGTGTAACTTTCAAAAGGTTTTTCCACGTTTGCGAATTCAAAAGTGTAAACGGTATTGTGCGTGAGTTCTCCTGGCCTGGCCAATTCCTTCACCAAGCTTGTGAATTCGTGATGATTACCTCGGTCGTAGAACATTTCTATCTGACCAATAAATTCTACTTTTACACCCTGATGCTCCAATTTCCCGGCTTTCCTTAAACTGATGTTTATCTGCAATCGGAATTTAGAATAAACGTTACCGAGTAAATAAGCCACAAAATTGTTACTAAGTATCTGATAGATTACTAAAACTCAGAGAAAATTGATTGGCAAGCAGTTTTTGGAGATGTTTCTGTTACCTTTCCCGAGACTGTCTCGCCATCGTAATAAAGCAAATGTCGTTCCTTTTTCCCATCCTCAGACTTAATGTCCGCAGTTTTTCTTGTGTCGGCTCCGTCTAAAGTAATCTCTATGTCAGCGGACTGTCCGAATCCAAAGAAACTCTGCGATTTAAAAGAAAACCGATCAAAGTATCTGCACCTTGGAATATGATCAAGAACTAAAGATCAAGTTTTTTGGTTACTTACCATTTTATCTGAGTTGTTCAAGACGAATTCTCGGTTTATTAAGCGCACAAGTGAACAAATAAAAACACAAAGGAAAGTTTACTTAAATGTAATCCAAGGCATCATTTCATGTATAAAAAGACACAAGTTGGGTTATTTTTTTTACAAACAGCCACCCCAAAAGTCACAAGTTGCCAATATGGTAGCTGCTCTCTGCCCCCACTTTTGCCATCCGCTGTATTTCAGATTAATCAGGACGGTATTGTGTAGAATAGCGAGAACTTCTTATCAATTTTTGGAATTTCCTAATGTGATTATTCTTTATTCCACCCGATATAACGAATTATCCATAAACGATCGAGAATTATACCAAGAAAAGTTTTTATCAGTTTCTATGCTGCATTCCCAACATTCGCAACCACCGCGGCTGAACACTTTGGAGGAACTTGACATTCTTTCCCTTGGATCTTGAAATTTGACCAATGATAACTTTCCTGCACTTGAGAGCGCCACTTGCAATTTGCGCGCAAGAATTTAAATAGAGTTGTAAAATTGAAGATTGCTTATTGATTTGTGTAAATACATAGTAACAAATGTTGATTTCTAAATTAAGATGATGTAATATGATTAGAGTTTCAGCTAATAAAAAACATTCAAAAAAAGAGAAATGTTATTAAGGACTCATTTTACGCTTGCGCAAGGAAGCTTGTTTTGGCAAAGACTTTGTTTTGGGCCGGTTTCTAACTTTTGTCGCTACTTGTCTGACATTTCTTTCTTCGCCTGTGCATTTGTCAATTTTGCACAATAAGTATTAATTATTAAAGTATTCAATTCTCAGTTAAAATGAGTGCACCACCTAAGGTAATTACTTCATATTTTAGCTTTTATTTTTAAAATTTTATATTTCCTTTGGTATTTTCAACATATGTTGAAATTCTTAACTTTTTAACCTCTAAACCACTATAATAATCCTGACTTTCTTGATAATAATCATCAAAATAGTAATTTATTTGGCATTTGAGCTTTTTTAAAATTAGTTGTTTGATTTTTTGAGGAAAATTAAGCATTAAAAATGTAAAAATTCCAAAGAAATTTATTTTAGGTTATGTATCAACAAATTCTTATTTTTTCATTTTGAAGACTTTGAAAACATCTTATTAAAATGTCAAAAATTTGTTTCCAAATTTTTCTTTTATTAAGTGATTTGTCTATATAATTTCAGGCAGCAGCTGGTCCCTCTATTCAGGAGTTTAGTATACGGGTTCCAAAGTAAGTATAATTTCTCAATAAAGCTATAAATTAAATATTTTACTGAAAGCCAATGCACACTTTTTTGATTGTAACAGCATTATGATGTGCTTATCATTTTTGTATCACTCTTATGGAATAGAAACACAAAGAAAAAGCACAACGTGATGAGATTCAACGCAACCCTGAATGTGGACTTTACAAAATGGGCTCAAGTTAAAATGGAACGTGAAAACAACATGAAGGAATATAAAGGAGTAGAAGAAGAAATGCCAAAGTTCGGTGCGGGTTCAGAGTTTGGTCGCGATGCAAGAGAAGAGGCTCGCAAAAAGAAATTCGGAATTGTAAGTAGAAAATATAAACCAGATGATCAACCTTGGATCCTGAAAGCTGGAGGAAAGACTGGAAAGAAGTTTAAGGGAATTCGAGAGGGTGGCGTTGGCGAGCATGCAGCATATTATATTTTTACACACGCACAAGACGGAGCCATTGAAGCCTTCCCTTTACACGAATGGTACGTCTCTTTAAAAGGAGCAATAAAGCTCCAAAAACAGCGAATGCTTAAAACTCGGAGGTGACATGCTTTTTTTTCCAGGTATAACTTTCAACCCATTCAGAGGTATAAGACTCTCAGCGCCGAAGAAGCAGAAGCAGAGTTTTCTCATAGGAATACAGTAGTTAACTATTTTTCTCTGATGACCAGAAAAAGACTGAGAAACGATGAAGAGGGGGGCGATGATGAGGATTTATTGGATGGCGGAAAAAGTAGGAAAACAAATAAAAAGGAAAAGGATTTGAAGATATCAGAGATGGATGAGTGGATGGATAGCGATGATGATGATGATTCCAATAGTGAGGACGGTGAGGAAAAAAAGAAGTCTGATGACGAGGATAAGAAAAAGAAGAAGAAGAAAGCTGCTGCAAATCTGAAGAAGAAAAAGAAGAAAAAGAACGATTCAGAAGACGAAGATCATGCTTTTGAAGAAAGCGATGATGGAGATGAGGAAGGTAGGGAATGTGACTACATTTCCGATTCTTCAGAATCTGGGTCGGATTTGGAGAAGCAGAAGGAGATCAAATCTGTTTCCGAAGAAGATGCTTTACGAAAATTGCTGGTTTCCGATGAAGATGACGAAGATGAGGACGAAAATGAGAAGAAGGAAGATGAGGACAAAAACGAGGACGATGAAAACAGAGAAAAAGACAAGGTAAATACACAAGCAAAAAAGATCCAACTACAAAATGACACGTTTTATTATAAGCTTGCACTACGCAATTTCTTCTCGCAACTAATTAAAAATGTTGTTTCCGTATGAGAGTGAATTTAAAGATAACGTATCTAATCTCTGAAAAGACTTAATAATTGTTCGATTAAACGTTTCCATTAAGTAGTTTTTATATCAAGACAAGATTCACGAAAAAAGCGTAATTAATATTTCGATACTGATAATGAAACCGTTCTTTTTATTCTTAGCAGATTTTTACTGTTGCTGAAATGTATTCTTGAAAAATGAATTTCAATCATTTAAATCCTGTAAATAAAAGTAGATGTAGAGACTTTTAATGTTCTCGCTATTTTTCTTTTTTAGGAAAAAGATAAATCAGGAAAAGAGGGAGAAAAACGTAAGGATAAGAAGAAAAAGAAAAAGCAATCCAAGAAGAAAGATTCAAAGAAATCTACACCGGGAAAAGACTCATCCAGTGATTTCTCCAGTGATTCAGATTCCGATTCCGATGTGCCTAAGGATAAAGAAAAGGACAATAAAAAACCAAACAGTGCCCACAGTTCCAGATCAGCTACTCCCACTCCGGCTGCTTCTGCTTCCGATTCAATGAAGAGGAAGCACAATGCTTCACCGGATTTGTCGCAATCGAAAAAAGTGAAATTGGACAACTTCAATTCAGTACCTGCCACTCCTTTCACTCCCAGTTCCAGGTTAGTGAAAAATTTGCAAGCTTTTCACTTGGTTAAAGATCTTATTTAGTTCTGGTTTTCTAAAATCGTTTTTTAATTACAGCGAATCTGGAATTACGGAAGAGGCAGTTAGGCGTTATCTCATGCGCAAACCTATGACTACCACCGAACTTCTGCAAAAGTTCAAATCTAAAAAGACTGGCCTGACCTCCGAACAACTAGTCAACACAATGACCGGAATCCTAAAGAGAATTAATCCCACGAAACAAACCATTAAAAACAAAATGTATCTCTTTATCAAGTCGCAACCTCATTAACGCCACGCGCGATTAAGATAAATTCAACTAATTTATCTTTCCTTCTATTGACTTTTCTTGTTGTTTCCAATTATTTGTTTGTGTAAATCATTAGAACCTTGCGTTAATAAAAGTATTCTTAAACGTAGCAGATAGTGTCGCAACTTATTTTCGCGATGCGAAAAATCAGAGTTTGCGAAAGCTTTGAGTGAATAATCTACCGCTGTCTTGTTTAAACTGAGTCATAATTGTCTCTATTCAATCTTCCTAAGACATTATCTCCAGAACTGAGGTGATAAAACTGAGAATGGAAATAATAACGTCCGAGATTTGATAAAACATAACAAAGTACATTAAAACGATGTCACACCGATTCATTCAGACAAATCTTTATTTAAATATAGATTTGTTTATATAAAGATTCGGGCAGAACTTTATTTAAATTAAATAAAGGTCCGAATGAATTGGTGTGACATTTTGATGTTCTTTGTTATGAGATGAGAATATTTTTTTGGGGGGATAAGAAAAGGGAATAGGCGAAAGAAGATACTTATCTGTATATTGCCCCAAAGTTTATCAGTAATTTTGTAATATTTTCCAACCTCCGACTTGTGCTCTTGTTATCTCAATCATTTTCTGGTAGTGCTCCATAGAGAGAGGAGTCAAATGGTTCTTTTGAACGAGCTTGAACTTATCTGTCAATTCACTATCCTTATCATTTTCTGGTAGTGCTCCATAGCGAGAGGATTCAAACGTTTTCATTCTTTTGAACGGGCTTGAACTTATTGGTCAATTCATTACAAGTGTATTGGAATGTAGAGAAAAGTGTGTTTAACTTTTCGAATTGTTTAGTTAGTGATTGGAACAATTTATAATTCGAGTGTCATGAGAATCTTGGGACCGAATTCGCTAAGTCGAACCAGACGATTTGCACCTGCCCTTTCAATATGCGCTTTCAGTCAGAGCTTGCGGTTTTCAAGCGTAGGGCCCACGTTTTATTTATTTTAATTACTTATTCTATTAATTACCTATTAAATAATAAATTTAATTTATTTTTTCAGAGCCTGAAAGGTAAAATAATAGCCATAAGACGAGAAGATCAGTCAGTATGGGAAAGAAGAGCTCCTTTGGCTCCTTCAAATGTTCGAAGGTTGGTTCGATCTGGAGTAAAAGTGATTGTTCAACCAAGCAACAGAAGAGCCTATCCAGTGAAATCTTATCTGGCCGCTGGTGCGGTTTTGCAAGAAGATATCAGTGCAGCATCAGTTATTTTCGGCGTGAAGCAAGTTCCTGTTGATCAGTTGATACCTAATAAGACTTATTGTTTCTTCTCGCATACTATCAAGGCTCAGGAGAGTAATATGCCTCTTCTTGATGCCATTCTCGAAAAGAACATTCGTCTTCTTGATTATGAGAAGCTGACAGATGATAACGGACAACGTGTTGTTGCCTTTGGCAAATATGCTGGGGTCGCTGGGATGGTGAATATTTTACACGGACTGGGTCTTCGACTTCTGGCTTTGGGGCATCACACTCCCTTCATGGTGAGATTTTAATTCTATAGTAATTATCACCTTAGATACAGGTTTATTCATTTCAGATCTAAACACAATATCTCAATATCTCATTTTGAACACCTAGATTTTTCTGGCTGAAAGCGTTGTTGAAAAATATACAAAAAAGAAAGAAAAATGTCGAGATTTCTTTGTCAGAAGAGTTTAAAAATGAAAATGCTGTGTTATCCAGGAAGATTTTAAAGGTTGTGTTTTAGCACATCGGTCCAGCACATAACTACAGAGATTCTGCGATGGCAAGACAGTCCATAAGAGATGCAGGATACGAAATAGCTCTTGGTGCTTTGCCAAAATCCATTGGTCCCTTAACAGTCGTTTTTACCGGAAGTGGAAATGTCAGTCAAGGAGCCCAAGAAGTTTTCCAGGAACTTCCCCACGAATACGTCCCTCCAGAAACTTTAAGGAAGGTTGCAGAACACGGAGGTGAAAAACTATCTTACCTTATTATGTTACCTTTCAAATACAGAAATAAACATATTAATTATTTTTAGATACAAATAAGATATATGCCTGCGAAGTGAGAAGGAGACATCACCTGGAAAGAAAAGAGGACGGAGTTTTCGATCCTGAGGAGTACGATCAACATCCTGAAAAATATATTTCTACCTTCAGTAAAAAAATAGCTCCCTACGCTTCAATTATAATCAATGGCATTTACTGGGCAGTTGATTCGCCGAAATTGCTTACTATACCAGATGCAAAATATTTATTGAGGCCAGCCAATACACCATGGCTTCCAATAAGTAGAGGAGCACCTGCCTTGCCTCACAGAATGCTGGCAATTTGCGATATTTCTGCCGATCCTGGCGGTAGTATTGAGTAAGTCTATTCTCAAATTTAGAAAAAGAATTCAAATTAATTAATAATAAAATTGTTCATGAGATTCTTGATATGGAAATTTCTTATCCAGCAAGATCGACTTTAATAACAGTCAGTCTTATCGAAACCTTATCTTATCAAAATATGTTTTCCAACAGATTTATGAACGAATGCACGACGATAGATACACCTTTCTGCTTATATGACGCAGATCGCAACAAGGACACGAAATCCTTCAAGGGACCTGGAGTTCTTGTTTGTTCTATTGATAATATGCCAACTCAGTTGCCAAAAGAGTCGACGGATTTTTTTGGTGATTTGTTGTATCCTTATTTGGTGGACATTATGAAATCGGACGCGAAGAAACCTTTGGAGGAACACAATTTCACTCCTGCTGTTCATGGAGCGATTATTGCTTCCAATGGAAGTTTAACTCCGAATTTCGAATACATCCAGGAACTTAGGCAACTTAATTTGAGAAGCAGGCATAAGGCGTGCATCGAAAATGGAGCAGAGCAATTAAAGAAGGTCAATATTCTTTTAATTTCTCTTATAATAGAGTTATTATTGTATTGTTATCTAATTTTTTTATTGTAGGTAGTAGTATTAGGAGCGGGATACGTATCAGCTCCGGTAGTGGAATATTTACACCGAGATAAGAATATAGGAATCGTAGTTTGCTCTCAATTGAAAGAAGAGGCTGACGAATTAGCAAATAAGTATCCAGGTGTGGAACCAGTCTTTTTAAATGTTTTGGATCGACCTGATACACTTCAGAATGTAGTGAGTTCAGCGGATGTTGTTGTTTCCCTTTTGCCATATTCTTTACACCATGTCGTTGCAAAAACTTGCATTGATACTAAAACTCATTTGGTAACTGCTAGTTACATGAATGAAGACGTGAAAGCTTTACACAAGGAGTAAGTTTGTTTTCCTATAAATTGATATAATCTTTCTCATTCGATTCAGTTCTTTCTATTGTTTTAGATAATAAAAAATGTGATTTTATTTAACAGAGCAGAAGCTGCAGGTGTGACGATATTAAACGAAGTGGGTTTGGACCCAGGTATTGATCATTTGCTGGCCCTAGAATGTTTTGAAGGTGTGCGTCAAGGGGGAGGAAAAATCGAATCTTTTGTTTCCTGGTGCGGTGGACTTCCGGCTCCGGAGTGTTCAGACAATCCTCTGAGGTACAAGTTCAGCTGGTCACCTCGTGGAGTTTTGTTAAATACTTTATCATCAGCAAAGTATTTCCATGAAGGCCAGGTGGGAATTTCATTTTATTTTTTATTTTGGAGTTAAACAATTTGAAAGCTCATCTTGATTTTATTCCAGATAGTTGAAATTACTGGAGGTGGAGATCTCATGTCGGCGGTTGAGGACTTGGACTTTCTTCCTGGATTTGCATTAGAAGGTTTTCCGAATCGAGACAGCACAAATTATCGTGACCTTTATGGAATTCAAAACGCTGAAACGATTCTCCGAGGAACTCTGAGATTTAAAGGATTCACGGACACTATTCAGGGTCTTCAATTTCTTGGACTCATCGACCCTAATCCAAATCCGATACTGCATCCAAATGGACCCGATATTACTTGGGTAGGATTGAAAATACATCTCTTTTGACTTATTTCCAGAATCTCAACTTTTTTTCTGAAGATGGATTTTCCTTTTTAGAGATCGCTAATCTGCAACTTCCTTGGTTTGCCGAGCGAGAGTATTTTCTACGAAAACTTAAAACGGAAGCTGGTTGAGCGAGTGAATTCAGAGGAGCGAGTAAAGGCGATTGAAGACTTGGGTCTTTTGAAAGAGGATTTAGTTCTAAAGTTGAATACGCCTCTTGACACTCTTAGTCATTACTTGTCAAAGAAGCTCAGCTATGAGCAGAATGAACGTGACCTGGTAATTTTAAGACACGATATTGGCATTCGATGGCCAGATGGTAAAAGGGAGCAGCGTGGAGTCAACATGGTTATATATGGAGATACTAAAGGGCATTCAGCTATGGCTCGCACAGTTGGTTTCCCAGCTGCCATCGCCGTTAAGATGATTTTAGACGGTAAATTTCACTCAACCTTAAATCCTAGATATATTTAAATTTAAAGGCATTTTAATAATTTCTTTAACTTTCCAGGAGAAATTCAACAAAGAGGAAACGTTCTTCCATTTACTCCAGACATTTATCGACCAATGTTGAGCCGACTGAGAGCCGAAGGTCTCGAATCTTTTGAAACTTCCAAATGGCTGTGAAACTCTTAGATTCATCTTTTTTCTCAAATCTGTAACAGAAATGACTGATAATTAGAGTAAGGCAATACATTCAAGATAAAAATGCTAATTATTTATAAATTAAGTAGAAGTGGTGATGGTGAATTAGAAGACGAATATACATGATTCAAAATTGGATGTCGTTAAATTTATTGATATCGCCACTAGTTTCGTGGAAAACTGCCAACAATACAATATTCAGCTTGTTCATCGGTCCAGATATTCGACGAGTTCCAAACAATAGACGATTAACGAATCTTAACATTCTTATTATTTTAACAGAGTAATGGTAATAAAAGTTCCATGATTTCAATCCAACCTGAAAATCGTGATTATTCCTATGGTTTACGGAAGGAACCGTTCACAAAAGCTCGAGAGTGTCATATCTAAATACACAACTTATTTTCAAGTGGTGTTACTTTGAGCAGATTACGAGCAGTGATATTACACAAAGACGTCTACGACGTACCTTTTACTCAATAGCGACGTACCGGCTAGAATAATAATTTTATCTCTTTTAATAACAAATTTTTTATTGATACTATCGAAATCAGCGACCAAAAAAACAAGTCAATATTTCCGATTATTTGCAAGAGTTTGTTTACAAAATATATATTCATCTTAAGAAATTCCAATAAAATTTTGCAATGCTGCAAAAATAATCTTATTTTGGATCTTTTCAAAAAATTAATCTTGGTCGCTGATTCACTGTAATTTTCTTCTAACAATTCGAAATGATTATAAAGTCGGCAATATACAAATCAAGTACAATCGACTAACAACAACCGTTCGCAGACGGTCTTCGAAATTTTTCGCTGAATCGACAATTTTTCTACAACTTGAAAAATTAGTTTTAAAAATTAAAAACAATTTCAACGGTCAATTTGAAAGGTCAAATTTGCTGACCTTAAACTGAAAGCTTTATTCCAGAAAATCCATTCGTTGAAAAATAACAAGCAGTTTTCCAGAGTAAACGAGTTTTTTGAAATGGACAAATGAATCCTGCAGTCAAGGCCGCAAATTGACATGAAATCAGGAAATGAAAACGGGAATAGAGTTACGAGATTAAACACTATTTTCAGGATGTTTTTTTCGTCCCTGCGAAGACCGCTTTGCTATCCTAAGTCAATTTTAACTCTAAATTTTCGCGACTCATACGATTAAGACTTTAATCTAAACTGTCTAACATTAACGAATTGACTAAGTTCTCTCCTGCTCGACTATGCCAATATATTGAGTCAAAGATTTGTTGCATTTTTTCTCAAGTATCTACGATCGTACATACACTATCTAGTATTTAACAAAGTCTAATTTTGAGATATATCACCGCACTTAATACAATACTTACTATCACTATTATCAACTTTACCTCGTGACTCTTGTGGGATAAAGTCGATTAGAACAAAAAAAAATCTTGGAAAATCATGTCAACTCGCGCGCTAAAGGCTTTCGTGATATCAATTTATTAATTCGCAGATTTATTACAGTCGATTGACCCTAATTGCAAAGATATCCTGGATGAATCCTCAAGATTCTCAACTTAATTTCCAAAATCGTGCTGACTTTGGATTTAAAGTTAGATAATTCGAAAAAATAAATTAATTCTTTAAGAAAATATAAAGAACGCTTCAAGTGGTCGATTGATTAAAATTTTTCCCAGGCTGCGATGATTCATTTTGTTTTAATATTTGGGTTTCTATTTAGGATCTAGGACCATCGATTAGAAAAAAATTTTCTTGATATTTCCAATATTAATACTCTGAATCTTCCGTTTAGTCTAATTTAGTCTAATTTTTATTTTTCATTTTTTAAATTATTTATACTGAATTGTAAAATTCGTATTGGCTTAACAACTTTATTTAAAATTCAAAGCTTAAGTCACCTAAGCGAGCAAACTGATCAAGTGTCAGCTTCACGATTTCCTGATAGTTCTCCAAGGGACTGAGATGATTTTATCATTTTCTCCTTATACATGGTGTCTAGCGTTTCTCCTTAAAAAATTCCAGGACTTTTCCAGTTTTTCCAGGTAAAAAATAAATTTTTCTGGGAATCATTTTTTAATTATTACCATAAACTTTCATTGAAAAAATCTTTTTTTCTTGAACCTGTACAATAGAAATAGTTTACAACAAAATGAACCATATAAAATGTTTATTATATGATTTCTGAAATTCTTGAGTTCAGCTAACTGTATTTATCTATATAAGCTCAAAAAACTATTTTTTAAGGAAATACTTTAGCAAGCTTTAGTAAGCGTTTCTACTAATCTTTAATAAAACAGTTACTTTTTTACAGTAAAAAACTGTAAATTCATTTAGTAACCTTACTTTAAATTAGTAAGCCTTACTAAGTGAATCAGTAGTTTTTTACAAAAGCTTTCTAAAGCAATTGATAAACGACTTCTCCTGATTTCATTCAGGATTGCTACAAAATCCCAATTTCAAAATTTCCTGACTTTCCCTGACCAATTTTTTATTTTCCCTGGCCGTTATCTGCCGTTATAATTATAATTTTATAATACTGGGATCACAAGTAGTTCAGTAGTTCAATTTTAGGGAAAATAGGGGATTTCTTTTTCGAAAAAGGAGATTTTAAAAAACGGAGATTATATTTCTTTTAAAAATACCAAGGAAGCTGCAATTCTCCAGAATCTTAACAAAATCCTCAAAAATCTTAGATTTCTGTCTAGAATCTAATAAAACACTCCTCAAATTTCTAAACTTTCAGAATCTTTAAAATGCTCTAGAATTTTCTAAAATCCTTCACGACTTCTGGAGTTATCAACAAATTTTTCAAATCTTCTGGAATATTTTGTAGATTCATTAAACTTGTAGATTCATTAAATCTTTTGAAACCACAAAAAATTGTCTCAATCTAGATTTTTGAGTGTTTCAGAATTTAGAATCTCCCAGAGAGTTCCTGATACTTCCGAAATCTTCCATAAAGTTCTAATCTCTTGCAGACTTTTTTTTTGAAGACTCAAAAAGTCTACAGAATTTTAGGAAGATTCTGAAAACAGTCTAGAAGATACTTCAAGATTATCAGAGACTTGTAGACTTAAGAGGGTTCTAAAAGATTTGCAGAATTCTGGAAATTCTAATGAAGTTCAGAATAATGTGCTTGAAGTTCTGAAAGTTCAATTGAACGAATTCATTATTTGATTTCTTTTTAAACTCAAATTTGTTCTAAAATATTGGTATAATAATATAGAAACTAATGTAATGATAAAGAAGATGATATTTCTCTTTATTTTCTAGATTGAACATTATTTCAAGATAAATTTGAGTTTAGAAACAAAGTTCGTTCATTTGAAGGTTTAAAACTTCAGGTACATTTCAGAATATTTGAAGGTTTAAAACTTCAGGTATATTTCAGAATATTTTTGAGGATTCTGGAAGATTTTAGAAGATCGTGAGAGTTCAGAAGGTTTTAGGCGATTTTAGAAGATTCTGGAGCAATCTAGTATATTTTGTGTAGAATATTAAAGAATTCTTTAAGATTGTATAAAGAATACTTTAAGATTGAATAAGATTATTATAGGAGAATCTAGAAGATTCTAAAAGATTATGGAAGAATCCAGAAGAATCTAAATGATTGTAGATTTTAAAAACAGTTTAGAATATTTTGGAGAATTTTTACAAATTTCATATAAGTTTTGAAGATTCTAAATAATTTTAGAGAATTTCGGATATCTTTTGTAGACTTTGAAGGATTCTAAAAAATTCTATAGGAAATTCTAGAAGGTTACGGAAGTGTTCAGAAAAGTTTAGAAGATTCTGGAAGAGTCAAGTATATGTTGTAGAATATTGCAGAATTTTGGGATATTATTTTATAAGATTATTGTAGGAGAACCCAGAAAATTCTAGTGCAGTCTCTAATATTTTGGGAGAACTTTTAAGGATTTTAAGTCAATTTTAAAGATTCTGGAGGATTTTAAGAGATTTTCATAAATTTTGAAAATTTGGAAATGATGGGAAATTTAAGAAAACATTAGAAGAGTTATAATATAATTATAATTTGTTGAATCAAATTAGTTATAATATAATTATAATTTGTTGAATCAAAAAATTCCCTGCCTCTTTGAAGTTTTCCCTGACTTTCCAGAATTCTCTGACCTGTAGCTACCTTGTAATTTGAAGGAAACTACTAATTTAAATGTAGAGAGATACAAATTCCAAGATTGAGTGAAATTCAAGAACTTTTCCAGGTTTTTCCAGGTTAAAAAAATTCAAGGACTTTTCCAAGTTTTCAAGGATTTCCAGGACGCTAGACACCCTAAGTAAATATTGTTGCAGAATTTTGTACAATAAGATCAATAATACGCGCACATCGACTGTCCCGAAGAACTGTCTTAACAAAGATTTCTGAAAGCAGAGTGTATCAACTATATTCTACTTCGCTAGAATGTCGTATCTCTGTGTATTAGTAAATGGAGATACGACACTCTAGCGAAGTAGAATATAGATGATACACTCTGTAATCGGAAATCTTTGTTAAGACAATTTTCTTCGAGACAGTTGATAAGACAAAATATTACCCAGTCTGATAAATCTAGAAATTCATAGTGACGAGCAAGCCTTATTCCTAAAAATACCCGTGTAATACCTGAGTTTGGAACGGCTTGAGTTGACGTCGCAGTGGCCTCTCCCGATCCAGTCGTGGAAACAGTGGCACAGTCTACTTCATCTTGTTTCCCGTCCAATCTGCAGAACAATATTTCATAGCTTAATAAATTCGATTTAAAACGGGAAAAAAGAATCATTTTTATGAAATGCAAAATAATGAAGATTTTTTTAGAAAGATTACCTGTGTTGCTTTAAGAGAGTGCAGTCACCACCTTCATTCGTGTCCAAATTATATACGTACAGGTAACCATCTGCACTGGCAACGAGAAGCCTCAACACTTTCTGTATCCTGTGAAATTATTAGTGATAATGATGAACAGTTAAAACCTTTGGATATTGAAGATAATTAAATTAATTTAGAGGATAAGTAAACTTACGTAGTGATGGCACAAACGTTTTTCAATCCTTGGAAAGGTAGATGGACACTAGCAAAAGCACGGCCTTGATTAAATACGTCGGTGACTTGTGAGGGTAAGTAGTTTGCCGACGCAGAAACTGCCTTCGTTAAGTAACCCATCCAACTCTGAGCCTCCTCTGGTTGTTGCTGGGGTCTGTAAAGATTAATGATTGCAGAGAGATTATTCGTATTCGTATTCTAGATACAAACTGTATTAAAGTTACAGTTAGGTAAAAAATTAAGAGCAAAAATTTACTTACGGCTCCTTGGGTTCCTCAAGCTTGAAAATGTGAACTGTTTCGGTGTTGCTGGAACAACAGAGGAACATCGAGTCCATGCTGAAAGCTAGGCTGCTTATCGAGACGCATCTTTTCACACCCCGGCGAAACTCGAATAGCTTTGTACCGTCGTTAACCTGAAAACAAAAATTAGACCATAATTTGAAGATGGTGGTAAGAAACACCCTGGTCACCTAAACATCTTGAATTAGACCATAATGTTTACTTATTTTAAAAAATCGTCTATTTTTATATTAAATAAGAAACTTACGTTAAAGACTCTGATGACAGTGCCCTTCTCGGAAGCCGTTGCCACTTTAGTTCCATTAGGACTGAAGGCAAGAGCCGCCAATGGACTGTCGTGTGCTGGAATCATCGTTTTAGCTTGCTAAAAGAAAAGAAAAAGAAGAAAGGCAGAGTAGTTAAGTTAAAAATAGTTAAACAAAGTTATAAGAACTATTCTGTCGTCCAAAGTAAAAAGATACGTAAGTGATTTTTTGGTTTAAGGTTATTCTCTTAAACCTAGCAATGAAAAAGTCGACCTAAGCGAAAATGTCACTTATGTACCTTTTTACTTTGGACGGCAGTATTATGTCTAGAATAGTTAACTTACAAGATTAATAGTTACAAGAACAATTACATCTAGAATAGTTAACTTATAAGATTAATAGTTACAAGAACAATTACATCTAGAATAGTTAACTTATACGATTAATAGTTACAAGAACAATTACATCTAGAATAGTTAACTTACAAGATTAATAATTACAAGAACAATTACACCTAGAATAGTTAACTTACAAGGTTAGTGGCGTCAAATATTTGAACTTCTCCGATAGTGTTTGATCCAGGATAGGCCAGATAACAATTGTCGCTGTTTATAGAAAGTGTGCACAGGCCAGCGAGATTTGGCGGCGTATCCCTAATTGTGTGCAGCACCTTCATGTCCCGGATATTGTGGATGTACAAAGACTCTTCCAAACATACTACTAATCTCTGTAAAATAAAATTGAGTAATTCATTTTTAAGTGTTTAATTTAATGTAAAATTGACTGAAATTAAATTGAAAAGAATAAGGAAAATAATGCTTACTGCTCTATTGAGTTTCACAGCCAAAATTGTATTGGAATAACTATAGTTGCATATTTCAGTTCCTTTCCTAAAGTGGCAAACTTTGAGTTTGCGGGGGGAAGATAGGCTAACCATGGCCATGAGGCTACTGTTGAACAGCCTTTCGACAATGAACACATCCTCGGTGTCTACAATGAACAAAAAAAAAAAAAAAGGTCAGCATTATTTTCGTAAAAAGTAAAAAATTTCGTGAATTAATAAAAGCAGTGTCTTACCATTTTCAAATATTTTCCCAAGGTGGTCAACCGAACTGAGGGAAAATATTTTGTATCCAGACTTTGAGCCTACTGCTAATGATCTGCAATTACAAATAAAAAAGAAATTGGTTTCGTCTATTTTTTCTTCAACAATTATTTAATATTTCATTCGACTAGGAATTTACATATTTCAAAGAGTCATACCATGCAATAATCTTCACGAAGAACTTTAATCAATATTTATACATTTTCACTTGTGGAATTTCAGAAAATTAATCTAAGGAAAGCAGGTATTTAATCATCAGACAAGGGTCGCAGATGATTTAAGAGGACTCTTGCAAATTTACGAAATTAAGAACAGAGCAAGCCATTGATAGTCAATGACTATGAATTAAATTTCTAGAACTCAGTTTACGACACTTGTTAAAATTGATCAGAAAAGGGAAAGTGCGAAAATTTCAACGTTTTTATTCTGCCTTACTTGAAAACTCCGTATATGTATTATCTTTTAATATTTTATAAAAATAGGTTGATTTAAATATTAACACATGAATGTTTAAAAAAATATTATTTTCTTAGAAAGAATAATAGTAGGAAAATACTGAATTTGTATTATATAAAATACTGAATAGTAGAAAATACAAAATATTGAAGAAAAAGGAATTTATAACACGCATTTTTCATTTGACTGATTCTTGCTTAGCGATGTTAAAAAACAACATTTTTTGCGCTGAAACAATAAATACAAGCCTGAATATTTCAGATTAGACAAGCCGAAAAAACTCAAGTTGATAAAGTCGAAACTACGAACTTTAATTTCTTAAAAAAGAGAAAAATAGTAACTAAATGAGAAAAATACTAAACCGTGACCTTGGAACCATAAAAGTTTATCTGTGATTTTGACAACTTCATAGAAAATGACTTTAAAATTGGGTTGTTTAGATATGAAAAGTTTTATGATGATAAATAGAAAAAAGAACGGACAAACTTATTTCTTGAATTGTTCACACTTCTTATAAAGTGATTTGGACAATAATTCTTTTTGCAATGAATTAAAGTAATATTTATAAGGTAAAAGTCCCAGTAATCGTGACCTTATAGTCCCAGTAATCGTTTCGACGTCAATCTTATTTTTTAAGCATTTATACTTGATTGTTATTGATTTTGATAATAAATAATGCTAAAGCTCGTTATTTTTTGTTCCGAAATACTTTTTTAAAGATCGTTTATAATTATTTCTTTAGTTTATGTGCCAATTGCACGATTACTGGGATCGGTACGATTACTGGGACCTTACCAGGCAGATCTTAATAAAAAAATCTGTTGATCAGAACAACAGTAAAAATCTGTCTTTTTCTTCTACTTTATATTTTGTACATAAAAGTTTGACATTTAGAAACAGAATTTAATATTAAGATTAATACCACATGTAAAGGAGATGTTAAATTATCAAATAGTGTCATTAGCTCATTATCTAAAAAAAAAGTGAGACAGAATCTGGTGGTTCTAAGGATACAGAATAGTAAATATACCTATAGTTTTTGGAGAAAGAGAAAAAAAAACTGGAAAATAACCACATAAATAGGCAAACAAAAGTAGAAAAAATGAACTGTCAAACCTATCTCCTCTTTTGAATTTGTGACCAATAAAAAATGTGTTAATCAGCAAAACAGTAAATGATCCTCCATTTCGAATCTTCACCAAGTAAATACACAACGGAAAAAATTGAATCTGGCCTCAAAAAACTGTTCTGCCTCCTATTAGTGAAATTCCAAAAACGACTAATCTAGACTAATCGAACCAAGTCAGATGCAAAGTCAGATTTTCATTGGCTGTTGGCGTCAAGGTAACAAAAAGCAAGTGGAGACTGTCACGTTCATTTTTCATAATATGACGAAGAATATACGAGATTGAAAAAATCGTAGGAGGGGAAGGGCGGGAGGGAAGGAAGGAGGACAAGAACAAGAATAAGGGCGACAAGGACAATCATTGTGACACAGCTGATCGACGTAAACATTGCGTTAGTTTCGATTACAGCTTAATGTTCGTTCTTAATACGCAATTAATTAGTGAAAGGGGGAGGCCAAAGATGACGCAAAAAATGAAAACACAAGAGACCAGTTGCGCGAGAAGAAACGCGCAAGCACGGGGTGACGCCATGCGTGGATAAAAAATTGCAATTCCCGTTTTCGCGGGTGACAGAAGGGGTTAAATAACCCAGAAGAAGACGCATCAAAAGATGACGATCGTGTATTAATGAAAAATTGAGCGCTGCCTTCGGGGAAGGTCGCGCCTTTACTTACGTGCAATCTTGATTAAAGTTAACAAAGAAAACACCACTCTGAGGATCAGCAGTCTGATTTGCGAGGTTCATGAGGCCGGATATGCCGTACTTGAGTCCTTGTGTCAACACATCCACGTTACGGGCGAGATTTTGCATAAATCGCACGGTAACGACTGCGCACGACGAGCTGCTTGTGTTTATCGCGCTCGAAAGCCTTTTCAGAGTAACTACGATTTTCCACTCCGCTATTCCATATTGAACTGAACAGCTGACAAACGCAGACTAAACTGAGGAACGAGAATTGTGAAACATCAGATCGTTCCAATCCCCCATTCCGTTGCTATGGCAACGAGGTTTAAATACGTCACGCGATATTTGACGCCTTGAATTATCATCATCACTGCAAGGTGCAAACGTTCCACATCATTGGCGTACTTAAAATTGCTTAAAATGTAAAATGATTAGGACCGGTGATTGAATATTTTTGTTTTTCTAATCTAACCTCTTACCCAAGAATTAAGAGATTTAAGGGTATTTGATATACAATGATGTAATGAATTACCGACTTAATTATTATGTATTTATATTCAGCGGGTTTATTGAGAGAGAAATGCAAGATGTTACGAATTACTGACGGAGTATAAAAAATATTCGGCAATCCTATTTTAAAACAAACAAAGATATCAATTTGAAACTTAAGAGAATGATAGGAAATATGAATCGGCACATCTTTTATGTGTCATTTCTTCAAAATTTTTAAAAATAATTTATTTCAAAATAATCTTTTCTCAAAATTTTGAAAAGATTACATAACAGATGTGCTCTATTATATTTTCTATCATTCTCTTAAGTTTCCACTTGATATCTTTGTTTGTTTAAAAATAGGATTGCCGAATGTTTTTTACACCCCGTCGATAATTCGTGACATCATAACGTATCACACGCCCTTAAGGAGTCAAAACATTTTGAAATTAGAATTTTAAAGGCATTCAGGATGGCCGTAACATTTCATTTTCTAAATTCCCTGACTTGTCCCTGATTCTTAACTGAGCAATTTCTAATTTTTCCTAACAATATTTTAAGTTCAAAATTTAAATGTTCACATTTCTTGTAATCCATATTTTATGTATCCGAAATAAAGCAAAACAAATACACAATTTGTCAAATTTATAATTATAAATTTGAATTATAAAATGGGTTTTTGTAAATTTTTATTTAAATTTCGTCCTACAGAAATTCCCTGACTTTTTCAAGTTCTCTTCAAAATTCCCTGACTTTTCCATGATTTATTCCAGGTTTTCCCTGACCTGCGACCACCCTTGGCATTTCTAATTTCAAAATGTTTTGTTACTAAATTTAAGTGATGTAAATTTTCATGCTCAAAATGATAATTTGAAATTTTCACAAAAACCTCGTGAAATTTTTCATTGCCAGTACTTATATTTTTTTTATTTGATTCATTTGTAACAGCTTATTTCTTAGGTACTGTTTTAATTTTTAATTCACTTATGACTTAAACTTAAACTTTCCAAGCTTTTTTCTAAACTACTTTTTAATAGATCAGGGTCTAGCGATCAGGCCATTTAAAATTCCCGGGTTTTTCCCGGTCAATTTTTTTCCCCTTAATGAAGTTAAAAATGTCTTTTTGTGATTTTTGAAAGTGAACGTATACACAGAAATGTGAATTTTAACATAATATACATATACAAAATTTATATCGTAAAGAAAATAATTATTTATTTACACGGCCAAACTTATCTTTAATCACAGACTGAAGTAATAAATATTAATCGAAAGTTCATTAAAACGTTAATTAAAAGTTAATTTTAAAACTTTCGTAAGACGTAAAATCAATATTTTTTAAATTATGCAGTCAGAATCGCAAGTAGTTGCTTAAATGCTATTAAAATCTGAAGAATAAAAAAAAAAGATATAAGTATAATCCCGATCCTAAATAAAATTCCCGGCCTTTTCCCGGTTTTTTCGCGGTAAAATAAAATTCCCGGGTTTTTCCCGATTTTTTCCCGGTAAAATAAAATTCCCGGGTTTTTCCCGATTTCCCAGTCCGCTAGACACCCTGTAGATATTTTGCAAAATGAAAAACTAAATGATGAAAGAAAGATAAATTTAAATATTGGGAAATTTAAATAACCAGGAAATGTATAGATTTGAGAAATTAAAACCTGCAGATAATTTTTATAAATTAGAATAGAATTTTATAAATTAGAATTATAGATTAGAATTTTAGAAATTAGAATAGGTGAAAAATTAGATAATTGGAAATTGTTTAAATTAGGTGGTATGTATACTGAAGCCTCGATTTATTGGGCCTTGGGATACCGCTTCCAGGAATTTTTGTCATGGGTGAGGGGCCCAATGGGACGAGAAAGCTGAGCCGGAGCTCAGCGGAGTTGCGCAAGTACCGTAGCAACAAAGTGCGCAGTAGAGGCGCAGTAGTCTACGCGGAGAATTCCGTCGGTTCACATCAGTTCGTTTTCAGTGTTTTGGTTACGCGTTATGTATAATAATTCATAAATAAAAACTAAATCAAACTTAATAGTAAATTAAACGTTAGATTAAACTTATATTTAAAAAATATTTTCCACTCGTGACAAAAATGAAACAGAAACCGAAAATGAAACGGCCCTGACTTGTTCACGTTTGAGAGACCTCGGTTTACCCGAAGACCATTCAGGAGATCCCCGAAACCCGCAATAAACCTTGGCTTTAGTGTATATATTTTTCAGTAACTGAATCAAGTTTTCTTTTTGAAGAATTTGAACTTTAGAAAATTAACTTTTTAATCATTATAATAAAATTACGATTACAAATTAATACTTTTTAATTTAATTAGCTACAATTTAGAAATTCCAATCTTCACCTTTGAAAAAATTTAAAATATAATTTGCCTACTCTGTTCTTCTTTAAATTCTGTAAATACTTTGGTTACACATATGTATAATCATTATTTAACCCCTTGATTGAAAGTTTCAAAACAATTTTTTGAATCCGACACTGCAACGCATCCTGAGAATCAAGGTTGCACTTTCACGATTTGGAGTAATTTCCTCTTCTTATTCAAATAAGAATCTCCACGTAAGAAGGTTCAAGATTGCTATACTGAATAACTGAACGTTCACTCGACTCCTTCAGAATTAATTTGAATCTAGTGATTCGTTGAATCCTAACATAATTTATAAAATTAAGTAATTAAAATTTCTGCTGCCATTTTAAACTTTAAATATTGAATGAATAAAATATACTTAAAATTGTAAACTTCTTAATTCAATTGGCCATTTTTGTGTTTATAGTGAAAAATTAAACACGATCTCTAAAAACGGATTCCTCTAAAATATCAGAATAATCTAAAATAATACTTTGACATTTATTATCCGCGATATATAAATAAATATTGCCAAGGTCGTTTTCAAAGCATTAGTTACAAAGTTTAACGAAAATTCATAAATTTATTCAGAAATTTTATGAATTTTGTTAATAAAAAATTAAAACAGAGTTTTGAAAAAGGCAAGAGTAAAGAGTAATTTTTATATCCAGGGTATTTTAAAAATGACTACAATTTATGTCTCTGTTTTTATTGAAATATATATATTTCAATATAAGTTTAATTTAACGTTTACTTTTCGTTTACTTTACTGTTAAGTTTTATTTAGTTATTATTTATGAATTATTATACATAATGCATAACCAAAACACTGAAAACGAACTGATGCGAACCGATGGAATTCTCCGTGTAGACTACTGCGCCACTATTGCGCACTTTGTTGCTACGGTACTTGCGCAATTCCGCTGAGCTCCGAGCTCAACTTTATCGTCCTCTTGGACCCCTCACCCATGAAAAAAATTCCTGGAACCCCAATATTGGAGGCCCCTAAAATGGCAGAGCAGTGTACAATTGATTACAGGTTTTTAAATAGGTCAATCAATTTATCTCATAAAAATGAATAAATTTGATACTTATAATATTGCTATATTTATAAAATTGAAAAATGTACTTATAAAAAAAAATTCAAAATTCAAAAATTCTTGTAAAAGAAAATTTTTGTTTGGAGATTCTTATGAACACTGTATTAATTTATATCAATAAAATACCATCGAATCTTTGAAAAAATGGATAATAGAGAGTCTGTTATTAAATTTTCTTTAACATAATCAAAATGGAAAGAAAAAAAAGCATCTGAAACGATTTTTGAGAAAAATATGAAATCGAATAAAAAAATGTATCAGCTTATCAAATTCGACTCAAAACCTCTTAAATTTTAAGCTCTATCTGGGACTATAACTCCGTCGAATTTTGTGACCCTAGTATAATTCGTTTACGAGTTATCATTAAAAGAATATTGTTGACGCACTCACACGCGGACATTTTTGAATATTGTTGACGCACTTACACGTGGACATGCCTGAGGTCGAACTAGGTCGAGAAATGTCAATCAATGAGATTCGATTTCATCATTGCAAAGCTTTCTTTATGAGGAAGCAAAAAGTTTCACTAGTAGAGCCAAATTTATTATCATGGCTAATTTGAATTAGTGATAAATAGTCAACTGTGCCTATACAGTTTGAATTTGTCCACCAAATGATCTAGTAACTATTTTGAACCATTTCTAGTATATAATGTCATGAAAAATTTAAAAAATAGAGTTTCATTACATCAGCATTTATATCACAGAAAACGTAATAATTTTTTTCTGTGGTTTACTCTTGTATAAACGAAAAATTAATGTTGAAGTATTAAGAGTTTGTAGGAATTCCTGAGGGTCTCCATTTTCATTTTTAACGTTCTTTTTTATGAAACAAATTATTATTAATCATAAACATGAACATTTAGAAAACTGTTTTAATTGTAAGTTGTTTGCAAAAATGAGATTTTCTTTATTTTCTTTCAATATTTTACAGTTACATTAAATAAAAATTAATATGCACGAAAAAATGAATAAAAAGGTCTTACGAGAGAATTTTGGAAAATGATTAAAATTAGTTAAAATTATTTCAAAATCATTTAGTGAACGAATTCTCACTGTTTCATTATTCAATATTTATCACAGGAAAAACAAAGTGTTATTTTAAGGATATTCACCCTTATCGCACCTGGAATTTGATAATCTTTGTAATAGTTTTTATAATCCAAGAAAATAACCACATTGTTAAATATAATTGATTTTGAAAGAAAAATCTAATTGCGATTTAGGAAAAAAAGTTGAATCTGTAATTGTTTTTTTTATCATTAGTCAGGGTGTCTAGCGATCAGGCCATTTAAAATTTTCGAATTTTTTAAATCATAGACTGGGACATAAATTAAAATATAATTAAAGTAAATATATTTTAAATTGTGCAGTTAGAATCACAAGTAGTTGCTTCAATGCTATTAAAATCTGAAGAATAAAAAAATAAAATATAAGAATAATCCCGATCCTAAATAAAATTCCCGGGTTTCTCCCGATTTTTCCCGATTTCTCGGTCCGCTAGACATTCTGCTAGTTATTTGGGATTTTGTATTTTTTCTTTCGCTTTAGAAAAAATATTTGAGTGTATTTTGTTCTTTAAAATGTTACCTTGAATTCTATTTGGATGAATTTTATTAAACCACAGTAAAAGTATAATAAGCTCCAGACTTTGATACTGTTCAAAAAATTAATCTTTCAATTGTGAATGGTTCTTGTCGTCCAAACAAAATAAAAATATAAAATAAAATAAAAATTTAAAATAAAATAAAAATAAAATTCCTCCGAACAGAATTGCAGGTAATATTTTATAGAACAAAATACACTATCAATGATGAAGATTGAATCAGAATTACGATTTTTTTTTCTAAAACGAAAGCAAATGTCAAAAAACTAAAAATATTAAATAAACAATTATAGATTCAAGTATTTCTTTTCTATATCGCACTTTGATTTCTCCTTTAAAATTTGTGATGTCAAGTATTACAGCGGTTGAGAAGTTCAATTTTCGAAAAAATGGGATTTTTTCTTTAAAGGGGAAATTTTTTAATTAAAAATACCAGGAGAGTGAATAAATATAAATAAATAGAATGATATATTTTCGAAAAAAGTGGATTTTTTTAAAAAGGGAAAATGTTTTTATTAAAAATACCAGGGAAGTGGTATATAAATAAATGGAATGTTTTTGTAAGAAGTCTCAAATTTTGTTAACAAATAAAATTAATTATTCTACTTATAGGTATTGAGATTTGTTGAGGTTTAACAAGATAGAGTATAGACGAAAAAATACCTCATTGTCAGTTAATTAATTAACTATGATATATTTTTTCCTAACTGGAAAAAGAACCAAATATAATTTTTTAATAATAGATTTAAAAATTTCATGGTTACAGCAAAAAAACGAATATATTGTTTACCTTTAAGAAAAGTAGTTTCAAATAAATTGCAAATTGAATAAATTAAAAGTTTTTTAAATATGTAGCAATAAAAAAATTTTAAACAATATTCAAAACTTTATTTTAAAATGATAAAATATAAATTAATGATAGTTATCAGCAATCGCCATTTTTGAATGTATTAAATTTCTATTTATGATCATTCTTGAAAAAACTCCGAAAAAGGGAGAAATATCTCAATTTAAAGGATTTTAGGGGGTTTTAAGGAAAATAGGGGGAAAAGGAGGAATAAGGGAAAAAGGGGGAATAGGAGACTGACTGTGATCCCTGTTATATTTAACAATAAGGTTATTTTCCTCGATTTTATTAACCTATTTAAAAAATCTGAGGTGCAATAAGACGTGAACATCCTTAACACTGGATCTGGTAAAAATTTCGTTATTAGTTATTTCTTCTATTTCTTTATTCAATATTTCTGATTTATGGAAACATTTAGAGGTTTTTCGAACTGAAGCGGTTTCGATGTATAATATATCAACGTCATAATGTGTCAGGGCAGTAACGGAGATTCTAATTACGGTTTTCTTTAACAGGTCCACCTGTTCTCGTTTGACTGCTTCTTCTGTCATCATGGCAGAGCGGATGCGCTGGACATAAATGATAATAAATCCAGCGGCGCAACAATGGCGATGGGAACGGACATTCACTATGCGATGCGCTTTACGATAATTCGTTATATGCTGCCAGCACGCAATGCACATACTCAACGTATATTCCCCATTCTAGAGTATTGCTGTGTTGGCTAACGCTGCCGTGATCCACGAGACATTCGATTATTGATAATTCCATTGTTTTGCATCCGCGTTAAAAACATCTTCGCATATTCACACGAAAACAATGAACGAGTTTGAAAAGTTAACGAACCTGCGCCTATCAATGGTATGATATAGATAGCAGCCGCTTCGGTAAGAATGTTATTTCAGTCTGTCATTGTGCGAACTTTTAAATCGATTGTTCCGGCGCGCATCGCATTGTTAAAACTCTTCGCATTCCTCAGGCAGTATTACAATTATTTTCGATACGAAACAAAGCAGAGGGAAAAATACGTGTTCATTATAAAAAAATATTATCCTCATGGTCATTTTAGAACCAGCTAGAAAAATGATGCATAAATTATGTATGCTTACAGGAAATCTGAAGGTATATAAATGTTGCAAACTGTTCAAAACTAGTTGTCATTTGTTTGCAACATTTGAGTATATAAATGTTGCAAACTGTTGAAAATTAGTTGTCATTTGTATGCAACATTTTGGTACCTTCAGATTTACTGTATAATAATTTTTCCACTTGGGCACAGTGTAGCCAAAAGCAATTTTTGTGGACAAAAATTTGTCTACAAGCCAATTTTCAATGGATTTTGATGGTTTTTTTAAACCCTGTCAACACCCGGATTTATCGACGTTGTTTAACACCAAGGGTACCCGGGTGCCCACCTGCAGAATTTTTTGAATAACTGCTTTGTATTAGACGGACTTCAATCTTCCGTGAATTTATTTGTTAGCTGCAATCCCAAGGAAGAGCCAGAAGTTGTTTTGTCAAGATTTAGACATTCCACTTCACTGGAAAGAAATATTGAAGTGAAGTTTTTAATTTCACTCTGTGGAATTTATTATTGAAACAAACAGAACGTCAAAATTGGGCATTTTACGAATATTTTTTTTCTCCGAAGAAAAAACTTAAGAGAAGTCGCTATTTATCAGAATTATTGCAGATACACTTCAGGAGCATAACTATTTTGTTTAAGGTTTAAGCCAATTGTTATAAACAATTTATATAAGCAATTATTTTCATACGTTGCTCAACCGCAACAAACAACTTTATCTTGATTAAAAATGCCTAAATATCTTGCAGGAGTAGTATTTAGAATAAAAAATAACCATTAGTTAACAATTGTCATTATTATAAATATTCTAATAAACAATATTTTTTTCGAAGTATTGTTTTTCTCAGCGAACAACTTTTAAATCAATTCTAAAATAAAAAATAAATAGCTGCTGAAAAATATAAATGTTAAATATTTGTATTGTTAATAACAATATTATAAAGAAATTTAAAAAATTTATACTAATTTTTATATTGCGTTATTTGTACTTAATTAATAAATTTCTATAGGTGGATACTCGGGTACCCTGGGTGTTGTGGACGAGTTGTGAACTTTGACGCAAAGATTGTTTTACTCCTAGAACTCGCAAAATTATGTCACAAGCATTTTTCGACAGTCAAAGAGTCAAATCGCGAAAATCCGGACGGATTTGGAAAAATTTTTACGGGAACATAGAAAATTTTGAAGAAAAAATCGTAGGTGGGCACCTGGGTACCCGGGTGTTGACAAAAGGATTAAATGACCGTAAAGCTTCCAGGTATAACAAGTTGGTGCAGAAACTTCACTTCTACCAAACAAAAATTTTTTATCTAACAACAAAATAAACAATATTTTTTTCCTAACTTTTCAGATGTACCTTTTTTTTTAATATCTTCAAATTGACCAAAGAAGAGCTTATGCCAAAGTAATAACTATCTAGCAATAATTTCCAGTAGGTCAGAGTAAGAAAAAAAATTGTTTATGTTTTAAACAAATTAATGAACAAAAGCCATTTTCTCGTGATTCCCAATAATTGGTTGTTTCAAATTCATAGTTTTTATATAAAATATGAGAGAAATTAATGCCTAATAGCGATTAGTTAAGAATAGCTGCTGTTTGACAATTATTTAAACAATTTTTATAAATAAATACAATCTTCATATGTCACAATGAATAGGCTCAATATTTTTTGGCAGATCAACTAAACAAATCTTGCCAAAGACACCTTGCTGTCATTTTTTTCAAATTAACTACAACTGTTAATTATTTAAACACTATTTATAAACAAATTCACATTTTCAACATTATTTCACGAATAGGCCCATTTTTTGCGAAACAGACTAAAAATGTATTGCCAGTGACTCCTAGATGTAATTTTGTTCAAATTGTTGAAAAGTATTAATCATTTAAACAATTTTTATAAATTAATGCACGTTTTGACCATTTTCCAGAGAATAGGTTCCATTTTCTTAGCGAAATCAACTAAAAATGTATTGTCAATGACTCTGTGCTCTGATACTTTACCAATGGACAAGGAGAGTTAATTATTTAAACAATTTTTTTTTAAATGTACATTTTGGCCACTTTTGCATGAATAGGCTAATTTTCTTTCGTGGGTTAAACTAGAAAAATGTCTTATCAATGACTCCTTCTTATAATATTTGTCCAATTAACAAAAACTGTTGATTATTTAAACAATATTTATAAACAAATTCAGTTTGACCACTTTTCCATGATTATTCCATGATTCCAATATTAATATTTTTTTTTGCAGAATGAACTAAAAAACCAAGATTATTATATATGCGTTGACCTTGATTTTTTAGTTCATTCCCCCCAAGAAATTAATATTTATCGTGGAAAAATGGTCAAACTGTGAATTCTTTTATAAATATTGTTTAGATAATCAACACTTTCTCTTAATTAGCAAAATTGGACAAGGAGGAATAATTGGCAAGACATTTCTGGTAGATTCCGCAAAAAAATGAACATTTATCATGGAAAAATGGTCAAACTGAGAATTTGTTTATAAATACTGTTTAAATAATCAACAGTTCTTGTTAATTGGACAGATATTACAAGAAGGAGTCATTGGTAAGACATTTCTAGTTTATTCCACGAAAAAATAAGCCTATTCATGCAAAAGTGGCTAAAATGTACATTTGTTTATAAAAATTGTTTAAATAATAACCTGTTCTTATCTATTGGCAAAGTATCATAGCAAAGAGTCATTGGCAATACATTTTTAGTTGATTTTGAAAAGAAAATGGAACCCATTTTTAGAAAAAAACGGTGAAAATGGGCATTTATTTATAAAAATTGTTTAAATAATTATTATTTTTTGGCAATACATTAGTGATACATTTTTAGTTGATTTCGCAAAGAAAATGAAACCCACTCTTGGAAAAATGGTCAAAATGCGCATTTATTAAATTTGTTTAAATAATTAATATTTTTTATCAATTTGACCAAAATTACAGCTAGGAGTCACTGGAAATACATTTTTAGTTGGTTTCGCAAAAAAAAATTGGGCCTATTCGTAGAATAATGTTAAAAATGTGAATTTGTTTATAAATATTGTTTAAATAATTAACATTTGTTAATTTGAAAAAAATAACAGCAAGACATTTTTGGTTGATACTGCAAAAAAATTGAGCCTATTCATTGTGACATACGAAAACTATGTATTTGTTTATCCAAATTGTTTAAATAATTGTCAAACAGCAGCTATTCTTAAATAATTGCAATTAGACATTAATTTCTCTCATATTTTATATAAAAACTATGAATTTCAAACAAATAATCATTGCGAATCACGAGAAAATGGCTTTTATTCATTAATTTGTTTTAAACATTGTAAAAAATTTTTTTTCCTATTCTAACCTACTGGAAATTATCGCTAAATAGTTATTACACTGACTTAAGCTCTTATCTAGTCAATTTGAAGATCTTAAAAAAAAAGGTGCATCTCAAAAATTAGGAAAAAATGTTGTTTATTTTGGTTTTAAATAGAGAATTTTTGTTTAGTCAAAGTAAATTTTTTGCACCGACTCGTTATACCGGGAAGCCTTACGGTCATTTAAAACAAAAATCATCAAAATCCATTGAAAATTGACTTGCAGACAGACTTTTGTCCACAAAAAGTGCTTTTGGCTACACTGTGCTGGGGTTGGATACCCCAATATTCCCGAATCTCAATCCATTAATAAATGAAAAGGCGCTGGGGCATTATTTTTCAGACACTAGTTTATCATAACGTGATACATGACGCAGCTCGAAAGAGAATTCTTCAGTGTATGCATAATTTTTTTTACACGTCGATAATTCATTAAACATAAATGCATAATTTTTCACCAGGGGACAACTTTAGTTATAGAGAATTTTCAGTATATATCTGCAAATATTTTCACGAGAAGGAACGTTTCTCGTTCGAGTAATACGTTAAAAGAAGTAGAAAAGTGGATCCTAATGTCTGTATTGAGTACTCGATTTTCCCGCAGCAAAGTGTATGAGCTGTCTATTCAAATTTTCCTACATGTCAGTGAAGAAGTCGATAGGTTCTTTCAATGCATTTGACTTCCTTGAGTGTATGGTCAAGACCAATACCACGTTTTCGTATTATAAGTGAACTGGAACGGAGTCCGATTCGATTTATTGAAAGGCGAATCCTTTCCTTTCCAGAAACGACATTATTATACCAATGCACTCACATTGACAAAAATTTTTTCATATCACTCTGATGTAATAGGAACTAAATTTTAATCAATCAATTAAATTAAAAATTACACACGACTGACAAAAATCAAATTATTTATCCCGAGTAAACACTGAATTTAAGAGACAGTAAAACCGTTCGTCAATAAATAATCCTTATTCACTACATGTAGACTTGATTTTTCAGGCACATCTCTTTCTCATTTTAATTGTAAAGTTCCCTGGTTTGTTAAAAACAGTGAAAAAATATTTTCACCTTTTATCCATCTATCAGCAATAAATCATTTCGTGGTTTTTAACGACCTCCTTCGCCTTTTCTCGTACCCTTATGCGTATCTCGAATACCATACGGGACTGAACAAATAAAGTATTTGCATGGCATCTCATAGCAGCATTGTGTTACGATGCACACTTCATAGCCATTCTTATTTGCCTGTAGTGTACGCGTGTATGTGCACTCTACACCCGACATGTTCTGTTCTTTTTTTTTACTATACTGCTACAAATCCCTAGATTATCTCTGATCAGCAATATCAGCGTAGCATGACAATTTTCCTAAGGATTCAATTTGCAGTTAGCGTTTTTTAAATTTACTTCTGAAAATTCAATACAAACCCTTGACACTTTTATGAGATAATACCAATAGCAACAACACAAATATCTGTTTTAATTGCCTCTTTCACAAAAAATTTATTCGGATTATTAGGCGTGAATTTTCTTTTGTAATCGGTGGCTTACGATTATTATACTGTCAATACCTTTGTGGTGTGACCACATGAGGATGATCAACATCTGAACTGAATTCCCAGAACTAATTACACACTCTATCGTACAATTCAATAGCACGCATGGGCACGATTGCCTTACTAGGTGACCGAGCAATTATCCATTCTCGATAGTTTGACCTGTCGATTAAGGGACGACGCCGTGAAAGACGTATCATCTCAGAGTGCATACTACTGATTACTGAATTAATTGCACGATGAAAAGAAGCAGCTTTCAGTAATTGCAAGTTATCACTGAAAAAATGGGTAGTTGGACAAACTACTTTAGTATTTACTTTTGTATTTAATAGTTGATGTAAATATTCAAATAGTTGTTGCAACAAACTGAATAGTTACGCCTACTAATAAAATAGTTGACTCAACTTATAAAGTAGTAGAGGCATATATTACAAGCCAAAGTAGTTGGCCCAACTAACCATTTTTTCAAGGTAATAGCACTAAAAAAAAATTCTGGTTAAAATATCAAAAATGTCGAGTTAAGTAAGGTGTAGGGTAAACTACCCAGTGGCCGGTCCCCTTAACGAGTGACAAATGCCTTAAGTAAAAATGTTTGTATAAAAAATTCTTAATGTCCCAATTCCTGATCACCTAACTTTTAACCTGACATAACACTTTAACTTTCACTCTAATACAATAAATAAGGAATTAACTGTCAAATCTGTTTTTTTTAATTAGTAGAATTGATTTCATCTAATTTTGGATGAACGAAATACGTAAGTAGGCAGCTAGAAGGTGACAAAATAGGGCTTTCAAAAGAAGGTTTCAGTATATATCACCCAAGTTGAATTTATATAATTTGTTCCGCTCTACCTGAGAATCTCGTATTGTTTCCTCAAACATTATTCGACCTGTTAAATACCTAGATAAATTGAATTCACGACAGTAGGAGAATCGCCTACATCATGAAAGCAATCCAGATATTAAACTATAACCAGATTTCTAGATTAAATCACGTCTCACTGACTGTCAATTCCTTTTGTTTATTCACACACTGAGAAAAAAATCCTATTGAATCAAACACACTGGTGCTATTGATTTTCGCAGCATAGAACAATAGTTATTATTATTATTATAAATATTGTTCTCTATAAAATTAATCCCATTTTGGATTGTGTCAAACAATTTGAATTGTTGAATTAAAATTGGATTCTATAGAACTAACCTGGAAAATATTTTAAATATTTACGGAGAAGAATAGATGTGAAATATAGGGATAGCCGTCTAGATGTTAAGCAGTAACATTTAGATGTTAAAATGAAACACCTTAGAAGCTAAATTCAATCTTTCTAAATTAAAACATTTTTAACATCTACAATGGCAAAGATGAATTAAAGATTATTTTTCCATTCAAATTCATTAATCAGTATGTATAATAATTATGCAAATACTACTCGGTCAAAATTGGATTCCATATTGGAAAGGTAGAAAAAACAATTATTGTTATACAACAAAAGAGAGGTTTGCTATAATTATAAAACAAATCCTTTCAATTTATTTTTGACTGTTTAAATATTGAATATTAAATCTAGTAGAGTGAAATTACATTACACTTCGAAAATTGGATCAATTCAGTAATGAGGAAGAGACAATTCAATCTCTATTTCAAGATTTCTGAATGTTTAATTAATTACTAGAGGTGTGCATCCGTCCGATCGAATTGTCAGTGCAAATTGGTACCTTTTTGGCCACGTTTAGAACATTGAAT